>PNEQ01018688.1:0-11423 GCA_003012365.1 Medauroidea extradentata | reverse complement strand
GCCATCATAGATAACTGACGTGAGATGTAACATTCCACAGATGTTAGAAAGCAGGTACACTCAGGATGGCCAACATATGAACTTAACACGAATCGATATAATCCGCTGTGTTCCATTTCTCGCATCAGTAATAGTAATACTTAGAAACATTTCTTACTAAATGACTGTGCATTAATTTCAACAAAAAAAATTAATGTTTTACGTTCCCGTTGGTTTTCTTTAGATCTTACGTTAAACTGAACTTGCGACTCCATTAAAAAATAAAAAATGCATCTATGATGGTAACTGAACAAATCCTGTGCGATGCATAGAACATACTTTATCTCTCGTATTTATGTCTTGCTGAACATCTACCATCTATGACTTCCGTAAATGTTGTTTCTTTACCACGTGCGTGTTGATATCGTTAAATACGGTTATTAATTAAACGTATTTGAGTTCCATAAGTACGGTAATGATTGTGCTTATTGTGAAATTGAGTATGACTTCGATAAAACGGAAAGCCATAACTCTTAAAGAAAAACTCGCAATAATTCAAAAAGTTGACTCCAATTCCTCAGCATCCCGTGTCAGCATTGCTAAAGAACTTGGACTGCCAGCATCAACACTCAATTCAATTGTTTTCAAAATGGGAAGAAATTTTACGTGAAGCTGCCAACACGTCTTCCAGTTGCAAGAAACGAAAATTGGGGAGATATGAAGAAGTTGAAAAACCATTGCTTGAATGGTTTAAGCAGCAGCGTGCCCAGAACATCCCGCTGAATGGCAGTATTGTGAAGGAAAAAGCAGAACAAATTGCAGTTCGTTTAGGAATTGATTTCCAAGCTTCAAATGGTTGGATAGATCGTTTCAAAAACAGGTATGGAATTGTATATAAATGTGTGAGTGGGGAATCCGCAAGTGTAGATAAAGCATCAACTGACTCCGGGATCTCTTTGCTACTGACACTTATTTCAGAGTACAGCCCTAAAGACGTTTTTAATATTGATGAGTTTGGACTTTTCTTCAACATGTTGCCAGACAGAACACTTACAATGAAGGGAGAAAATTGTCATGGTGGCAAACTGAGCAAAGAGCGTCTTACTGTTTTGGCTGGAGCAAATATGGATGGGTCAGAAAAGCTGCCATTGTTTGTTATTGACAAACCTAAGAAACCTAGATGTTTCAAAAATGTAAAAACCTTGCCCTGCAGATATGTCAACAACAAGTCAGCTTGGATGACCTGCAGTATTTTTGAGCAGTATTTGCATTCCCTTGATGCTAAGATGGGATGCAAAAACAGGAAGATTTTGCTTTTCCTTGATCACTGTCCAGCCCATCCAAAAACTGTTGCAAACTTACGAAACATCACCCTGCAGTTTCTGTCTCCCAATTCCTAGTTGGTTCTTCAACCAATGGACCAGGGTGTAATCAAGGTGCTGAAGCAGATGTTCAGAAAACGTCTTGTGTGCAGAATATTCCAAAGAATGAAACCTGGGTACCAGCCACACAAACTTAATATCCTGGATGCAATGCACCTACTTGCAGCTTCATGGGAATCCATCACAGATACCACAGTCAAGAACTGTTTCAAGAAGGCAGGGTTCACTGCAGATGAAGCACCAACAACAGTTCCTGAAGTTTTGGAAGAAGCAGGTGCCATGCCTAGGACTGCTTGGAACACTATTGAGTCAACTTTGAGTGTCTCTTGCAGTTTTGAGAGCTACGTAAATGTGGACGACAGCGTGCAAACATGTGCAAGTCAGGACATAGAGGAGCTGTGTGCTGAACAGGAATAGGAATGTGAAGATGAAGGAGAATGTGAAGATGATGCAGCTGCCACACCTAAGCCGTCATGCTCGGATGCGACAGAGTTTGTGGACGGTTTGAAGCACTTTTTAGCCTGTACGCCAGATGTGCCAAGCAATATTTGGAGCAGCTTGTGGAACTTGGAAAGTTATGTTCTTTTGCAAGCCCAAAATAACTGTAAAAGAAAAATTGATGATTTTTTTGTTTCAAAGTAATGCTAACCAGTTTTGTTTCACTTGTTTTGGTGTTTCAATTAATTTCTGACAGGTTTGTTTACTGTAATACATTTAAAATTGTTGTGTGTTTGTATGTTGTAATTATTATACTATTTTATGCTTTGTTACTTAGAGATGATATGTTTGTTTTTCATGTGTTTATTGTTCTCTAGTACTCTAATAATGTTTTCAGATTTATAGCACTTAGAGTAAATATATTTGACAACCTGACAACTAACTTCTTCAGTACCTAATAAAAGTGATATTTTGATTAAACCTATTATGATGTTGCATCATTGGTTCTTGGCGAAATAAATTTTAAGACTTAAGTTTTAAAATCAGTTTTCCCAGTTAAGATGTTTTCCCAGCTAAGAAGTTTGAGGAGTAAAGTCCCTTCAAAAAGGTCTTAACAGGGTTTTACTGTATTCAGAAGACGAACACAGTGAATTACAACCACTGACACATGCAGATGTATCGAAGGCACTGGAGGATTTAAGTAATTATTACAGATGTTCGCCAAGTGCTTCTGTGATGGACGTAACATACTTTCACCATGTGGAAGAATTTGTAATAAAGAATTACATCAAAAAACAGAAACAGGTGATGATTGACACTTTTTCAAAAAGTAGTCGTGTAATGTATGTAGGACTAATTTTTTAGTGCCATTTAAAATTAGAGCACAATTAATTTATGCAGTATTTTATTTTTCTATTTCGTTTAATGAACTGATATTATGCGCGTGTTATTGCAGTTTAGCTAACCTATCGTACTTGTTGAGTTTGTTTGATCTTCTTGTAGGCCTCTAAGTACATATATAACTGCTCTGTGTTGTGTGCATGTGGTTTGAATGCAATCTATGTTCTTTAATTTCTAGTCTCGTGCAATTTGGTGAACATACAGTATTTTACGTTATTAAAATCTTCGACGTTTTGGTTGTTTCCTTTATTAGCATCACATTTTACCTTCGATAAACAAAACACTGCTGCGGAACTTACTGGGCGCCGACGACGTCGAGTACTGTACAGTAGATGGCAAACACAGTGTGGTTATAAAAAGTGTTGAAAATACCCAGTTATGCATTTTTTTCATTAATTATCGTACAGTGACAACTCGCTATAGCAACAATTTATTTCTCCACTGTTAGTTGTTATAGTGAGATTATACTGTACATCATTCATATATACAGCTGGAAACTGGTAGGAGTAACACAATGAAAATGTTGAATGTTGTCTTGTAACAAAATATATTCTGTGTGTAATATACAAAAAAAAATGAACAGTAACAAAGACAAACAGCTTAGTCACTGCTGTGAATGAGCAGAGCATTGATACAACATTAAGGTTAGCTCTTGCCTGTCTAGTGTGGCAAAGGTTGCAAGTACTGCACCACTAACTTGTGGTTCTGTGCCTTAGCCCAGCGTAGGGCAGTGTAGCCAGCCTGGTTCTCGGCAGTAGTGTCTGCCCCGGCCTCCACCAACAATTTAACTATCTCCAAGTAGTTATTCCTTGCCGCCAACATAAGTGGCGTGCTGCCAAGCTTACTCCTCGCATTGATACTCGCTCCATGGTCCAGAAGCAACTTGACACACTCTGAGTACCCTCTGTTCGCTGCTCCATGCAGCATGGTGAAGCCACCCTTAGTGGTGGTCAAGTCCACGGGCATCCCCGCATCAAGCAGAAACTTGATCAACTTGACGTAACCGTAACACCCGACCCCAAACAGAGACTCTGAATGCTGCAGCCAATAGTCATCACTGAGGTGCGGCACAGCAACCTGCAGCCCTTTCGTTAGTTTGTCCCAGTCTCCGTCTACTGTGAACGCTTGTACCTGGAACCATTCACGTATTGCAAGCACTGCTCAACTGTGGCATTGTTACAGTAAGGCTTAACTACACACATACCTGCGCACACACACAGAGAAGATAAGACTGCAGTATTTATCACACACCTATGTGACCATAAGACCTTCAGTTTAGAGTTGCACGATTTTCATGAAAAAGGCATTCAATTTGTGTGTTTTATGAAAGGAAATAATGCAACTCTTCATTCTTAAAAATGTATACAGGATGAACCAGAATAGCAGAAAATGTGCAAGACCATTAACCAATGGTCTAAATAGCATTATCTCTTAGATGATGTAGTTACTTTAATATGAATATTCCACTAATTGAGAGTGGAGAGTTTTCATTGCATGGCACAACAGCTCAGAGGTTATCTCAATTAGTTCTTTTATTCCAATTGTCAACTCCCTGATTGTTACTAGGGCAGTGGCCCACTTGTTCTGTCACAAAGTTCCAGCATTGTAAGTCACACACCTTCAATGATACCTTATTAATGGCAACAGTCTCTCTACTTTATTCTCAATATTAAGCTGCCAACTGTGAACGGTTCACAGTTGATGCACTGGGCATTTCAAATTTTCCCGTTGTCCTGGTCCACTCTGCATCAGCAAAAAAAATTCTCCAGTCAAAGAAAAGTAAACAAATACCACAAACATACATAACATATACTGTGAATGATATGCATCACCTCATCTCAACAGAAATATAAGACACAGAGAAGATGACGGTGTGATGATTCGTAAAACTACACGTAGAAATTTAATCAGAACCTGATGCACGAGGGCAGGAGAAGCAATAGGGACCACTGCCCTCTCTCTCTAAAGCACCATAATAAAATATAAATTGAACAAAAGATTCATCATTCATATTGTATTCAAATTTATGTAACTTACACAGCAATGTGGGGAGTAAAGTCAGTAAGAAAAACGAACCTAGGTTTAAAAGTGCATGCAAATTATCTATTATTACATTATTGTTTTTTTTATTAATCATCCCTAAAATTCGTCACTAGATCAGTGCCTGAAAGTGAAATTATTTACATGTAATATTACCAGCTGCTTAACTTCTGGACTTGGTGGTTCCCACTCGGAGTTCTCACTTCCTTCCATGTCTCAAGTGTCTGCCTGAAAGCACAAAACAAAATACATAAAGTGAGATACATTACTTGCATTTTCATGTACAAACTGCACTTAACACAAGTTTTTCAAATACAAGCGCGTCTACAGTTTACCCATTGAAAGTTTTGTTATTTAAAATTATAAGGGGCATAAAGGCTACGAGAACTTGACAGTAGTAGGAATGTGACCAAGCAAGTACCAGTTCCTTGATACGAGTGCATGGCACTCCTGCAACTTGGATTTCAGAACACAATACCTACTCAATTAGTCATTTCTTTAACAAGTAATGAACTGTGAGAGTAGTAGTGCACTATTAACTTGCGCAAGTACTAGGAGGGCCAACACACAGTGTACTCTTGCTTCCTGCTATGCCAACTTCAATAGAATTATATTTTGGTGTCAAATCTCAGAGATGCGCTTTGGCAACCATTATGTGTGATGTGCCATTGAAGTAGCCATTAAAGAAGAAGTCGCCCGACTTTCCATAGCTAGCTAACCTGTCCCTCAAGAAATGTTAATAAAAAACAAGAGATTCCATCACTGTGGGGTTCTTGGTGGATGGCATTAACAATGCACAGAAGCTGCAAGCAATGCACTACTTCACAGCAAGCATAATACCGTGGCTAGGGCATTAGAGCACCAGTTAGTAAACAGGAGGAACTAGCATTCTGCAGATTATAGGTAAGGTCGTAGTAAAACAACCCCCTCTGAAACCATCCTCATTTTTTCCCTGGGTTTTCACATAAAGGATATCTATTTTTTAGAGCAAGTGATAGGAACTAGGAAAAGACTGCTGTTGATATACAATACTGCGCTCCCACACCCTTTGTGCCTTAACCCTGACTCCTCACAGAGTCAACAGCTGGTTTACTGTAAATAAGCCTTTTGATGAATCTTCCGCAAATTAATTTTGTTTCGGGAATGAGCTATTAATTGCTACTAATTAATCATTCATGACAATTTCTGATGCTTGAATCACTGAAGTTATTTTATTTATATCCGAAAACTAAACTGATTTAAATGCACAGCCTAGTTTTGATTTTTTTAATTATATGTATTTCCACGAGGAGTTATTGTACTACATTTAAGTGTAGACTTTTACCGCGCAATGAACAAAGCTGCTTAAGGCCATATTACACGGTATCGGCTACCGTAGCAGCTCACCTACGAGGCATTTATAAAGGCAGCCATACAAGCTGTTATAACGGCTGCTATACAGCTGGTAAGGCATATTGCTATTACACAATACTAGCTAGCGTCACTGGAGGAAAGCAATGTTGATGCAAGTGAAAATGGCCGACACTCGAGCAACTTCAGCTGAATTTGTTATTTCTTATGGGAAAAAATGATATGGGAAAGGTACTTTTATGCGGAAAAATTTGTGGCAGTATCAATAAAGTAACACACACATAAATACTGCATCGTCGATAATAACGCAATAAATACAATTTTGAATATACAAGAGACGATTGTATGGTAACTAAAATAATTAACTCGCGAGCAAGTTGTGTCTGGTGGTCCAGTGGTAGCATCCCTGCTCCACAGTGAAAAATTGTTTTCAGTTTAGGGTTCATATCACGGCAGTCCAATAACTTTTTTTTAACTTATTTATCCAATCTATTTCTGTTTTATATTAACTTACGTGTTTGTCAAAGGTATTTTATTTCTAACATACCTGCACATAAATAAAATATCAGTAAACTAATTTTATGGTCAAGCAATGTGAAACATTTGCTATTGGTGACCTAAAGATCCACAATCTGTATTTTAAACAATTATTTTATTGTAATAGCTGGCGATTTTGTGTTGTGACACAATAGAAGCTGGCGTGACATTTTTAACATCCATAAATGTCATTGGCCTATACTTATACCTTACCTATAGAACAGCACACTATATAACATAATTTTCTATACACATGCCTCGCACATTTTAACAATTCGTCATTTCTTGTTAAAAAAATATATTACTTTAATTTATTTACTTCAAATGTACTAAAATGATAAATGTGAAAATAATAAAAAAAAAACTTAAGAAACAGTGTAACTGTTAATTGGTCTGTAATTATGTCAACAAAACATCTATTTATTAAAGAAGAATATACAATTTGCACTCAAATGTTAATACTGTACACAAAAAGTAAAAAAATAAATGATACTGCCGAGTTTTGAACCTACGCAGCTCAAGAACAATCACTTTCATGTCATGTACTCTGACCACTACACCAATAGGACCACGTATGTTTTGTATAGTTATAACTGTATAATAACTCAATTTTACTTGCTCTTAAAATTATTATTTATCATTTTAAGTTTTGGGAATGAGTTGAAACACTACTTAAAATAAACATGCATCACTGGAGTTAAAATTGATCTTGTTTTAAAGCCGTTAAGAGTGTTAAAGTTCGAAACACATGTACGCAATATTGAGCTATGATGACGACACACATTTGGCTTGGCTTCCTTGTGATATTTTATGCAATTGTCACATGGAGCGCTCCACACACTGTTGCTGCAATGTGATTGGTCGGTTACGAAAGCCGGTACCGGTACAGGACCTGGGACAGAAAATAAAACCAGTTCTATTACCAAACCTGGTATGAAAACTGCCAAGCCAAGTGGATAACAACAAAGATGTCTTCCGTAATGGCCGATATAGCGCCTGTTATGGCAGACCTTGTACAGGTTAGTACGGAATCTGGTACCATGTAATATGGCCTTTACAAAGTACATGGGAGAAGCAAAGCAACGCTAGGAGCAGCACTCTTACGCCTTGCAGACGGCCAGAATAGTGATAGAAATGTATTTATAGTATGCATAGCAATGAATATGGGAGTTTCAATTTTAATATATTGTGTAGATTTAATTCAGTATGTAGTATACGTATATAAAGCTGACCACAAACCATTTAATGTGAAACGTACAATAAAGTTTTCAATATATTCCACGTTATTCATTGCAGTATGTATTAGAAGCAACGAAAAATAAAGCAGAATGGAGAGTGTGTATCAGTAAATGATTTTGTTATGCCGAAAACACAATTTACAAGAAAAAAAAATTAAAATATAACCTTTTTGGCAAACTACAAAGTTTATTAAAATTTCTGTGCACGAAAACTGTCAGTTCTTAAAGACTAATTCATGTTGTAATAGCATACTGTACATAAATATCACCGTTGTTCCAAGTAGACTAATTCTTTATATAATACACAAAAAAGGGGATAATATGAGCTTGTAATTTTCATGTTACCAAATACTAATGACACATTCTGCAAAATGCAACTTCCGAAAATTTTTGTAGAAAAAAACTGACAATTAAAAAATAAGCAGAAAAACTGACCATTTTTTTAAATATGATTTACATGCTAATGTATACAGTTTAACACTTACAACTGCATAGTCACATATACAACACTATCATTTCAACAATTTAAAATTCAATAAATCGATGAGGCTAGGACTAACCTTGTTCTTAATAAACCAGCAATAATGAATGAACGTGTTCAACTACAACAAATACGAAATTAAAAAATAAAAAATACGAAGAGTATATACATAATTGGTTTAAAGGAGACCATTTATATATGAATACACTTATTTTAGCACCAGTTACGATGTGTAGAATTTACAACACTCTTAACTAGGGATGGGACGATTTCATTTTTCTTTTGAATCTCGATTCCAGCCATACTATTCTCAATGCTTCGATTCTCGATTACTCCGACTCTAAGTAGTTATAAGAAATTTAAAATTCAAATGGCTGCAGTTCGTTAAATAAATTAAGACAAAGATGATAATAATTCATAATGACTATTTAAAATACTTCTAATTATTCACACACATAGCATTTAGTTAATGAACTTGACATTTAGGTTAGTATTATTTTTGTCAAGCAGTGGTGACAAGATGTGAAAATTTGTGTATGTAGATGGGTAGTAACATAACTGTATGAAATTTAGCCAAATAACAAAATCCCTGCTTATTATACTTTATTATAATTAACATTGGCTGATTTATACATACAGGAAAATATTTTAAAATTTTTTGACATTAAAGATAAAATTTGAAAAATAAAATGTCACATTTCTATAGTACCCTAAGAAACTGAAGTTACACAAGGAATGTAACATATCTATGGTGTGGAACTGCAACCTCGTATGTCTAAAAATTGCAATTTCCCACACACAACACACTTGTACGTCACTGTTATACCTATATTGATTGATATGTGTGTTACATAATTTTAATTTATGTTCATGTATTGCACAGACGTCTGAACAGTTATTACGTGAAATATTGTGATTACTATACCTTTAAGGTGCTTTTGCCTACCCTGACATACAAGGTAGCAGTTCAGCGCCATTGACTATTCAGAATTACACTACGCATATGAACCCACGGATACCAACGCACGTGGCTAGGCGCAGAGTATAGGCAGTTATCAAAACTCACAAGGTTAGTCTGGAGAAGAGTGAAACTTCAACTCGCGTTGTTTAAATAGTCATACAAGTGAAATATACTTGCGTACTAAAAAAGAACCGAGCTTATTGTGGGGAAGTATTAAATCGTAACCTGGCTAACCTCTGATTATCTATTGAGAATACCTACTTAACTACTTTGTCTAAGTCCAGTAGTTGATGGAGTAATTCCGTAATTGTTACACTTGACAATGCTGTCGTGTTAGTTCACCGTCAGCACATCAGCTTTTCTGCGCTCAAATATTTATGAGTGAGCTTGCGGTTTCTTTGTGAACACGTTCATTCATTCACTTTGCGACATTAAAAAACACATTGTGAAATTACTGTAATGAATTATTGCGTTGCTATGTGTAAAACTTTCCGTCTTAACATTGAACGTGCCCCAGAGTTGTTGATGTATTTGATTGTATGCAAGTGCCGTACAAGTGTTGTCTGAAACAGAATGTTAATCTCGACTGTTAGGCCTCATTATTTTTGTCTTAATCGTAATGTATTTTGTTGAGTGTGAATTTTATTACTGTGTCCACATATGAGTGCAATGATTTCATTTTGTGTGCACTTCATTTGTGTGTAGGCTTATGTTGTTTTTGTCTCTTGGTACCATGCCATTTTCTAAAGTGTGAGAACAGAATGTATCACATTACATTAATTTTAAAAAAAACTGATTAATTTAAATATTATTATTTTACAAATTTTGAAACTTGTGATTGAAATGTAGATGTCGCAAAACAAACTCTTTACGACAGTTTATTGTCATCGTCTGTACCAAATGTACATAAAGTTCATTCCAGGTTAGTGTATTAAGAAATAAATATCTACTACAATTTAAGGTGCTGTGTGGTCTCAGAATCATAAAAATATTTGTCTCGTGAAAGACGTAAAACTTAAATACCTAATCCAATCAATAAAATAAATATACCTACCCCAACGAAAGTATCTAATCAAAATAAATAAATGAGTATATGTACAGAGAAAATAAAAATTTAAAGGAATGCAATTTTTCCTTGATTATTGATTCTTTAAATACCAACAAGAATCAGTGGAATCGAGGAATCAAAAATCCCATCCTTATTCGTAACGAAATTTTTTGCACTGTTTATCTCAACTGTGCTCTTTAGGTACATAAAGAAACATATTTTAATAAAACTCTTATTTTTACAAGATAATTGGCAGGGGTTGCCATCTTGGGAGTGTTCCGGGAGCGACACAAGTGCCGTGGAGCGGAACCTCTGGTTTTATTCTTAGTGTGCTGGTCGTCAAAGTGTGGGGACGTGCTGAAAGGTAGCACCTGTGATGCCACGTGGTAGGGAATGGCCATGTATCAGGGCAATTGGTTAAAGTTTCGTTGTGTCAAGCCTGGGATGGCTTCTTATGATTAATCATGAGGTGCAGGTGCTTGGAAGTAGATCAGTCGAGCCCACCATTTTCCTGTTATTGTTGTTGGTGAAGGAAACTGTAAGTGGATTAATTTTGCAGAGTAAACCAAACAATAATCTTGAACCTCAGTGCTTCTTTTATCGCATCTGGCAACCACGATGAAGAACTGGCTAATTCTTATATTATTTTCGAACCCACCCTAACCAACGAGATAAGAGTCGAGTCTCTGCCGGTGAGCAGAATATCAAGCTTTGCAGAGCAATCTCAGTAGCCGAGTAAAATAATGTTGTTTCAAGTTAGCCGTGGTGTATGTATGGAGGCGGGTAGTTTGCATCAGTACCATTACAAGCAGAATAATGATCGCATAAATTTTAATGTGTTTTCTTCATTTCTGTGATTCATACAGTCAGGTAGCTGGTAATAGGCAGTACAAAATAAGTACAATCCTACAAACAGCATGAATGAGATTCAAAACTTTGTTTAAACCACATAAATATTTGTGCACTGATGAGAGCATAATGGTGTGGAAGAATTTTTTGATATTCAAACAGTACATACCATCCAAGTGTTTCAAGTTTGGAACAAAATTTTTTGGTTTATCTGATTGTG
>PNEQ01018686.1:0-11099 GCA_003012365.1 Medauroidea extradentata | reverse complement strand
CGCACACACACACACACACACACACACACACACACACACACACACCCACACACACACACACACACACACACACACACACACACACACACACACACACACACACACACACACACACACACACACACACACACACACACACACACAAAATTTTAGGAACACCACAAACTTAAAGTCCCATTTTAACAGACCCAACTATTGTAATGGCATCAGAACTGCTTTCTGAAGTGGACGGAATTATTTAAGAACTTGGGCCACAACCAAGAAGTCTGACTCAACCGATCTTTGAACAACATTCCCAGACCGAACCAACTGCATCATCTTTGTTAAACAATCCGTGTCCATCAAAATCAACAGCGTCTAGCAGTAGCAGTGCTCAGAATCGTACTAGTGAACCTAAAAATATGTAACGTATCAGTAACTATTTATCACTGCCGACACAGTGAGTAGAGTATAGATTTTAACACTTCCTAAAATTCATTTCAGCTTATTGCAACATTCCTGATTTAATGCCGAAAATATTTCGGGAATGGTATACTTACTAATCATTTTATTAACTCTTAACTAGTGTAACTTAATTTTTATGTATTAAGATTACTGAATTTGGAATTGCATAAATGTTTGCTTGATTAACTTTGCTGCACATTATTTAAGTGAAAAATAAAAATTTTTTTTTTGTAAATCCCGTTATTAGAAATGTATATTTTTAAGTAATCTGCTACTTAAACCATTTAAAAGTGAGCACTTGTACTTTAAATATATAGCGAGATGGTAGCGCGTTGTGGTGAGTGATAAACGGAAAATGCTAAAGCGATGTGACTACTCGGAGCAAAGCGAGTTTTCATAATACGAAGAGAAACGAGTGGTTTGTGTGAGAACTTGCAAGTTGCAAGCGGTAACTCGGATCAAGGTAAAGCAAGAACACGTAATCGGAAAGTGAAACTAGTGGTGTAATGTGAGAACTCGTGAGTAGCGAAAACTCAGTTTACAGGCGATAAAAAAAGCGAGTGATTGAATCGATATCACCCAGCAAGAATCGGAAACCGAGAATTTTAAGAAAAATCGAGTACTCGATTTATTTTAATCCGATTTTGCCCATCACTAGTCTACCGTCTAGTGCTAGGCTAGCGGACAACAGCGCACAGGAATGTGATGACCTTGCAAGCAGCTGTTGTTGCCCGGCGTTGCCATGTAGTGCGCGACGTGCCTTTGTCCGGCGTTGCCAAGTCGCGCACACCTGCCGGCAAATGGAGATATTGCCGGCAAACGGAGATATTGCCGGCCGCCGCCGTGCATTTCCTTGGCTCTTGGGCGCGCGGAGGGCAGTAGTAGCCAATGTTATTCGTTTATGTGTCTATTATGATGTTTAAATGCCGGTAATAAATGCATTGAAAATATATAAACTAAAATGTTTCAGGCAAAGGAAAAAAATATTTTTCTGTCGGGAATTTCAAAATTAGTAATTTACTTTTTTTCAAGATTCTGTACCTTCAAAACCATGACTCGTCTTATATGTGGGGTCGTCCTATATGCCGACAAATACGGTACTTACTCACTCATCAATGGAAAGCCCAAACCCCTGGACCTAGTAACATAAAATTTTGAGAGAGTTCTCCTTAAGCCATAGGCGTAATAGGGTGAAAAACTATAAACTATGTTTTAAATCAATCCTCAATAATTCGTAAACTCATTGAGATATTGAGGTGAATTTGCTTCAGAGTGAAGCTTACGCATATCACTAAAAACAGTTTCAGGATTTTTCAAGTTCACCCTTTAAGACTATTAAAATAATTAATGTGGTTCCAATTAATCCTCTGTATCTCGTAAAATTGTTGAGATATCAAGATGAATTTTTAATAATAATAATTACACTTACGTAAATACATAAAAAGCTATTTCATAATTTTTCAAAATTGGAAAATTTAGGGGGTGTAATGATGAAAAATTTACCAGAAATCTCGAAAAGCTGGTATGACCACAGATAAATAATTTAAAATTTGTTACTTTTTGCAGTCCGTTTGATATGTATACCTCTTTGGGCACAGGCCTGTATATACACACTTGATTTCTTAAGGATTCTGACGACATATCTTAGTGTAGTTGTTTGGAACACTGGTAGGAGGTTTTGGGTTTGAATCCAATATAAGGCAAGGTGACAGGGAACTGCTAAAATATTATAATGCACATATTTGTGGCAGCTGGCAGAAGAGTTAATTTTCTATTTGAAGTATGAGGATTTAACAATGGCTTGCCCTTGCGGCATAAGAAACCACTAAGGGATGAAAAGGGTAAATTATATTTTCCATTATATCCTCGATATCTCATAAACCTTGTGTTCTAACTTAGTATTTTTGTATGCAGCCCATATGTTGGCCAAATTTTCAGTGTTATATAAGTGTGCCCATCTACAGACTTGTGTATATACTATTAGTTTTCTGACTTTGGATCTCAGTGTTTGTATTTTCCGCACACGAGCCTGGTGCATGTTGTGATGGTACACACTCACATCCTCAGCTGGTAGGCGTTGGATCCTAGTCATCAGGGTTCAGAAATCATGGGTTCGAAGCACAAGTTAGGAAGTGAAAAAACTGCAAGTACGTGATATACTAATATTGGTTTATTCTTTTGTATCCGCCGGCCATAATTGAACAGCAAGGTTATAGTTCGGCAAACTACGTGGCAACTATCAAATCCAATCGGTCAGTATCTCATCCATCCGGGGTTATTTCACGTTTAAAGTTACATTATTCAGTATGTGGAGAGGCATGAACGTTTCCCACAAAAATAAATTTAAACCCATGGCCAGGTTGGGGATTCCTTGAAATACCCACACACCCCGAGCGAATAGCGTAGGTAGGGCCTAAGTGAAAATTTTCACTATGTATTCATGATTGCCGGCATCGCCCGTCTATGCTAAACTCTTTCTGCTGTTATAGAATGATGCGGATCAGAAAAGAATGCTTCAAGGACTGAAAAATTCAAAACATTGAGCCCTTCAGTCACGGCCCACGGCAAACACCAGGCCGTGGATACTCCGTGCCGGGCGTAATCGTGCACCCGGGCGCGATCCTATTCCCTAGGCGCTAGTCAGACACTAGCGCCTAGATCCAGGACCTCTAAGCACAGTGGCGCATGCGCAGTAACACCTTCCCTCCACTCGTCCCTTCTCTTTCCAAGCCCATCCATTCCATACCCCCTTACACGCATTCTCACGTGCGGACGGAAGGAGGCTAACCTACAGAGTATGAATTAATTTACACAAGCGATTACTTTGCCGCGCTTCGCTCGGAGACGAAGTATAACTGAAATTGTGCTGTGTCTTCTCACATTATTTTTTTTTTCATTATCCTTCAACAACACAGTAAATGACTATTATGTAATTTTTCTCAAAGATGATTTTCACGGGCTTGTATATTTTGCTCATCAATGAGCATCAACACGGCTATTGAAATATACTCAACAACGTGTACTATAGTTTTACCATAGCACTGTTATGTTCCGGTTACTGTTTGGGAAATGTGAAAGGTACTAGGTTCGTTTCCCAACCCAGTCTGGATGTAAATTTTTATTCGTATAAAATGGTCACTGAAATGTTTCTAACGACATTTGTCACAGAATCAGCTCGGAATACATGAAATTTACCTTGGTGCATTAAAAAATGAAGACGGGAGGTGTTGGGCACAGTGGTGAGGAGGGGGCGGCACCAATCAGCGTCAGGGGCGTCATTTGATGCTCCAGGGGGGGGCACCTTGATTTGGAATTTCATGTGTATAAATATATTGTTTGTATTTTTAAATTTAAATAATGCTAACTTAAGCACATAAAACTGAAGTTTTATTATTAAAGCATCTAATTTATACATGCTTAATTAATAAAAAAGGTGCAACAAGGTCACTGTCGTCGGAAAACAAAATCTTGGCCCCCTCCCTAGAAAAAACCTGAAATGACGCTGCTGATCAGCGTAATATTTTATAAAAATGTCATTGTACTTATTTATTTATGTATTTATTTAGCTATAAAAAGGTTGTTAAATAATCCAGCTGCTGATAATTTTCTTAGGATTCAAATCTGAGTCAGATATATATTTTTTTTGTTTTATTGTTGAACATCATTGTACCTTAAATTTTTAAAATGACTGCAATTAATAAATAAATCTTTCCTACCTGAAAACAACTCTTTAAGGAGCAATAATTACGTATATGAGAATATTAAAACTTTTATTTTCGTTCCAATATTGAATAGACTCTGTACATTAAATGTTTAAAAAAGCTTATTTTCTTGACGTTTCTTTCCGTACACTTGTTACAAAACAATAATAAGCAAGTTAACTTTTAAAATTCTTGGTATTGCCGATATAAGGTTGAACAGTCATGTCGATGTAAATTTTTAAAATAAAGCTAATATATAAAACAACATACAGTGAACCCTCGATAACTCGGACTAAAAGGGGGGAGATGCTGTCCGAGTTACGATTTGTCTGTGTTATCGAGGGGCGTCCGGGGAGGAGGGGTAATCAGTCACTAATTACAAGAAACGTGAGTAAATCAGTACTCTTATCATTTCTACCAGCAAAAGAAGCGGCAATATATACTGCTTTGTACGTATCAATTTACAGGAGGGGGTAGTGGGAAAATTATCACTGTAACGGGAGAACTATAAAAGAAAGAATGTCAAAGCACCAAGGCACCCTTCTACCACATAAAAGTTCTCACGCCCTTCTACCGCCTGGCTGACGACAGTCTGTGTGTGCGTGTGTGTGTGTGTGTGAGAGATAAGCTAGGGTGGTAGAGCACGAGCGGAAGTAGTCAAGGTCAACCGGTACAGTCTCAACAGTAATACAAACACCGCACGTGACCACACGCAACTCACGAGATGTTTACGTGAAAAATTGCTCTACATCAGCATGTTACAGTGTCTGCAGCCAGCTGCTAGTTTCCTACGAGAAATTGTTTTTTTCCAGAGCTTCTTTGTTAGAATACGAGGCCAGGAGCAACGTAAATCTCAGTCTACCTTTCCTCCTTTTTTTTTGTTTACTTGAAGTCACGGCCGTGGTTGAAGTGATAATGTGCGCTAGTAGGCCTCCCTCCATACAATCTTACCTTGGCTGCGTCGTCATAGATCAGTGACGTCTTTACACACACTTTACACTTAAAATAAATTTCGCAGATACCATCAACATTAAAGGATACTCAATAAAAGCCCGTTCATTTTAACCATTTAACTTTTTCAAAAGCGAGGCCCTCTAGAATGTGCGACCCGGGGCAAAAGCCTCTCTCTGCCCCCTCCCCTTTTTTATAATTTATTAAGCCATGTTTTATTTTTTCGATATCGCGCCGGCCTCTAGCGTAGTGGGTTAGGCGCCAGTTTACGGTGCGAGAGGCCCTGGGTTCGAATCCTTGCTCGGGCATGGATGTTGTGTTGTTTTTTTCACCTCACTTCACCCTCATCGGCTTGTAAGACGTCGTTAAAGGGCCGTAAAACCCTCTCACCACCTTGCCTACATTGCAATGCAAACCAGTGGCTTTTAATTTTTTTTAATTAATGTCCGGAACAAATCGTTTTGCAATCTTGAATTTATCGCACATACCAGAACAAAATAAATTTCCATTCAGGTGCTATTGTGACCTGTAGTTACCGTCCAATTCATCAGCATCATACTGTAGTGTTTATTTACGACGCACGTGCGCGTGTGGCTCGCGCGGAGAAGAGGGAGGAAAGATAAAGAAGCGAGGTCTGCCTGCTGAGTTGCATCTCCACTCGCGCGCCTCGCTAGCAACATTTAACCACACGGAACTTGCCACATATTTTACGGTGGGATTATTAAAGGCTACGTAGCGATGAGCAACTGCTTTTAAAGATTAATACTGTTTTTAATTAGAACGTGATGGATTTAAATGAGGCAGACACAATTTTCTTATTATTTTTGACCAAAAATAATTTAATTAAAATTAATTTTGTTTTTTGAAATTCTGTCCGAGTTATCCGAAGTCCGGGACATCGAGGTCCGAGTTATTGAGGGTTCACTGTACTAATATGAAAATGTGAACATTATTATTCATTATGGTATTTCTTTGTTTTAACTTTGAATAATAATTTCAAATAAATATTACGTCAAAAATAACTTCAAGGACTAATTCTTCAAACTCTTCAAAAGCATAATAATTTGAAATCTTACATCAATGACCACTGACATTTGTCTGGTAACATTAGTCACAGAATAAACTCGGGACACATTAAATGTACTGTGCCACATAAAAAATGAGGGTGGGATGTGTTAGGCACAGTGGCGAGGTGGGGTAGCCAATGTGAATAATATTTTATAAAAATATGTATGTATGTACGTATGGATGTACATACTTTTTTTTTACTTTAAAAAGTTGGGTAAAGAATCAAGCTGCTGATATATTTCTGGGATTCAATTGTTTTGTGTTGTATTGTTGAACATCACTGTGGGGCCTACATTAAATATCAAAATGACGATAATTGAAAAAAAAAAAACTTTCCTTACTTAAGACAACATTTTAATGAGCGATAATCACGCGTAAACTTGAAACCATGTTTTTGTATTCGCTTCGATGTTAAATAATTACTGCACATTAAATATTTCAAAATGCTTATTTTAAGAATTCTCTTTCCTTACGCTCGTTACAACACAATACTATGCAGTTATTTACATGAGCATTTAACTTGTAAATTTATTGCTACTATACAGTAGAATAGTAATGCCACATTAACTTTTTTTTAAAATAAAACGTATTATTTAAAGAAATATCTTTCATAATACTTAACATACTAATGTGAAAATTCTTATATTGTTATTCATGTAATACGTATTTTTGTATAAAACTCTTATTTAATGTGTTACCGTAAATACTGAAATAACACTACGAGGAATCTCTTCACAACACGTAAAGGGGCCAAGGTTAGCACAGTGGTTAGAACACTCGCCTCCTACTAAGCCCCTCCGTTCTCGACCCCGGCAGGGTCGGTACCCATATTTTCGCATATGGGAATCGTTCCAGACGATGTCGCTGATCGGCGGGTTTTCTCGGGGTTCTCCCGTTTCCACACCCCTTCATTCCGACGCTGTTTCATGCAACATGTCATCCCTCGTCAGTGCTAAAGACCTGATGTTAAGGGCTAACCGAAACCTCTTCACTAACACTTAACACAATAGGCAATTTTTCCAGCACTTTAAACAACACAATGTGCAATTTCTTTAACGTAAATTTAAACCGTTGTTCAGCAATAGAAAAAAAGTACTATTCAAACTCTTTTTACATAGTCTTACAAAATAAACTCCACCCTCCCACTCACTTTGGCTCTTAAGGGCCCTCCCTACCCGCGATAAAATATGTTGCTGTGAGTTACAGCTATTATTTTTGTACGAAACTATTTAAGGCGCATTATATTTGTTTATCTACGAAAAGAGCACACATTTCAAACTATGTAGCCACAATTTTAAAAAGTTCGTCACGCCTAATTAGAAACATAATTTTCGGGCCCCTTAAAACTGCAAAAACAAAATGTTTTCCCAGGCTGCTGTATCTGGAAAAATAACAACCGGATAAAAAACAATACAAACACGCATTAGACTTCGAACTATGCTGCCCAAAAATAAAATAATTGTGTCACTGCACTGCACACCAGCCAAGTGGCTTGCGTGAAGAAGCGATAATGCATGTCATATACCGGTCAGAGGCGCCCTTATCACTTCATCTATTTTAAATCACACACACACACTCAGTCTATTCAGGGAGGGGCCTTATAGGTGTTCAAAAGCGATAAAATCAAAAGTTTATATTTTTATGAAATATTGTTAGTTTTGTAGACAATACTTCTGAGTACATGTTACTCTTACATAACAATTTTATCTCTCATAGTTTTCTCATAACGGGGTGTCAAAGTCAAACTTTGCTTGTTACACTGCCATGCAAATCGTGAAAACCAACTGATCTACTTAAACAAAATTATTCACTGTGAACTTACACCTTATGAGCTACGTAATAAAACATTTAAAAAATACACAGCATAGTACTTAGAATTTAAAAATATCGCAAAAGTACAGAAAAATGTAGAAATTCAGCAATTATTTTTAAATAGTTCGCGGGATTTTACAAATGTTTTATTATGTCGCCAATAGTATGTTATTTCACTGTGAATTATTTAACGTAAGTAAGTCAATTAATTTTCATTATTAGCATGGCAGCAGAAAATGTAAATTTTGGCTCTGACGCACCGTTATGAGGAAACTACGTCAGCTAAAATTATTTCGTAAGAGGAAACTCCACTCACAAGTATCGCCTACAAAACTACACTATTTCATAAAAACATAAAATTATGACTTTATCGCACATGAACACCCTTAATACATTCAACGTGTGTATTAACACCAGTTCCCATTTTTATCGAAATACAATTATGATCATACAAAACACAACACATTTAGTCCGTTAATTACAAATTAGTTTATGTTGATAAACATAATCTCTTGTTTGGTACTGCTGAATTCAGGACTGAGGAAATTTCGTCTCTCAATGAAAAGCTGTTTCTCCAGCAATACAAACACCGAAGTAAAAGTGTTACTTATTTACTATAGATTAACATGTAAATCTACTATTATTTATGTGCTCTCTATTACATGAAATATTTTATTTGTTTTCTCCAGGACGTGGTTAGTTTTCCATGATCTTGCCTTTGAGTATGATGCCTGCGACAATTCTTAATGCACTCGCCTTCTTGCCGCGTATTTGTGTGAATGAGGCACGGCACCAAGGGCGAAGTTTACCGGCTTATCTGGTGCGGTATCACCTCTAGCGCAAGACAACTGAAACAGCGTGGAGTGGTATCGTAGATCACTTGCCTGACACCTTCAGTGGTGATCCCATATTTTTATTGGTGAAAATATTAAAATTGCGTGTTTCTAGAAGAGTTTCACATGAATCCTATGAGCAGTTTTTCATACATAACATATTGAAAAATATGTTTTCAGCCATTTGAGGGGTTCGGAAATGATTTTTGCTAATCGATGTGATGTTTTGACAGTACCTGTCAGTCATTGTTTGAAGTACATTTTCTTTTCGTACATTGACACAATAGGCATGTGTTGAACAGGTAGGCTACATAAAAAGTATTTAAAGACACGCGGCAACACATTTTAAGCGCGTGGTAGGTGGTGCCCTTAAGGGTGTTCAAGTGCGATAAAGTCATAATCTTATGTTTATATGAAATAGTGTTAGTTTTGTAGACAATACTTGTGAGTGCAATTTTTCTCTTACGAAACAATTTGAGCTATTGTAGTTTTGTCATAACGATGCGTCAATGTCAAAATTTGCATGTCCTGCTGCCATGCAAATAGTAAAAACCAATCGACTGGCGTACGTGAAATAATTCACAGTGAAATGGCGTACTATGGGCTACGTAAAAAATGTTTGAAAAATTCCCGCGAACTGTTTATATAGTTTTTAAAAATTGCTGAATTTGACACTCTTTTCTGTTCTTTTGCAATATTTTAAAATTAAAAATATTACGTTGTGGGTTTTTAAATGTTTTATTGCAAAGCTCTTTGGATGTAAGTTCACAATGAATTATTTTGTATAAGTTGGTCAGTTGGTTTTCATCATTTGCAAGGCAGCATAAAAAACTAATTTTGACTTTGACACCCCGTTATGAGAAAACTACGAGAGCTAAAATTGTTTCGTAAAAGTAAAATGCACTCACAAGTCTCATCTACAAAACTAACAATATTTCATAAAAATAAAAAAAATATGATTTTATCGCACTTGAACACCCTTAAGACTTCAAGTTCCTTTGGTTTCGAGAAAGACTTTCGTTGATTTGTACATTTAATTTTTTGGGGAAAATTTTATTAGTAGAGTAATTTTCTTATTTGTCGGGTTATTGTCTGGGAGTAGTTTTCAGAGTATCTGAACTCCTACACTTCCGAAGTGCCAGCAATGTTAGACGTGCCAGAGAAGGAGGTTTTTCTATTACCTAGTTCTTCTGTTTCAGTGAAATGTTTATTTTCGTAATTTTCTTAATCAACGCATGCTTCCGCGATTCAAAACCCAATTTAACTGTCACTTCTTCACCACCATTTGCTTGTGTTTCAATAACGAGCTATTATATTAAATTTGCTCTTTTGTGCTTGTACCTTCAGCAAATATGTTTACACGGCACACACGATGAATATGTATTCAAATATTCAATGTAACTGACGAGAAAAAACGTGAACACTTTGTATTCAGTGCAGTTTATATTGCACTGGCAACTGCCTTCAACATATTTGACACGAACTTTACTAATATGTGCCTTCACCTAGCCTGCATCTCTTCCGTGTAAAGTGTTCTGCCAGTTTTAACATAGCAAAGTACGTTTGTGTTGGTAACTACTAGTATAATATGTGCATGCAATCATTTTAGCAGTAAATAATAGTGAAAATCTTCACCAAATGGAAGGTTGTACGTTGCCACCGAAGCGGTGGTGGTGGTGGGTGGCAAGGCAACACGCTGGCTGGCGAGCGGCAGGGAGGGGGTACACGGCGAGTGAGGAGAGGCAAGGAGAAGGAACGTGACAGTGCACATGCGCCACTGTGCTTAGAGGTCCTAGATCTAGGCTGTGAAGTAGCTGGCCTCACCAGACCATAAACCTTGACAATTCAATTTTTTTTCCTCATATATATATATATATATATATATATATATATATATATATATATATATATATATATATTATTATTAAACTTTGTGTCTCATTGAAGCTTAATACAGCAGATGACCTGCCAATTATGCCAACAGAGCCTCTGAAATTTTAAGGTGAATTTTGAGCCATAAGTGGTACTAGGTGAAGTGAGTTACAGCCCACAAGTTATTTAGTACCGTTGCCTGGCTTGCCAACAGAAGTGTTTTTTTTTGTGAAAGTGCCTTTCCTTTCTTTTTATAAAGTAATTATCTAATCAAATATAGTGAGTGGACATTTCCCCAATGTGAGCAAGGGGATCCCATTCTGAAGAATGAGCAAGTTAAAGTTCAGTAAAATATGTAATAATAATTGTATGTATGATGCTTGTGGCAGTCATCCCAAGGTTTATTACAGCAATAATA
>PNEQ01018683.1:0-13167 GCA_003012365.1 Medauroidea extradentata | reverse complement strand
GGCCGAGTAAGTCCGTGTGTTCGCCCAGGAAGTTCAGTCGTCGTACATCGGAGCTCGTGACCGGTCGCCGGGAGATGGCCGGCTAAGTTTTTCTTGTTTATAATTGGTCAGTAGCAGTTGTGTTTCATCGGAGATCGTGACCGGTCGCCGGGAGATGGCAGGCTAAGTTTTTCTTGTTTGTAATCGGGCAGTAGCAGTTGTGTTTCATCGGAGATCGTGACCGGTCGCCGGGAGATGGCAGGCTAAGTTTTTCTTGTTTGTAATCGGTCAGTAGCAGTCGTGATATGTCGGAGCTTGGACTCGGTCGCCGAAAGATGGCAGGCTAAGTTTTTTGTGATTAGTTGGGGCGTCATGGCGGAAGGAGGAGGACGTGTTGGACGGGGCAGAGGGGTTGTGAAGCCTAGAGGGCGAATTTGGGAGTAAAGTGGGCGGTATTGCCTGCGATGCTTTGTTGTTCATCATTTTTCATTAGCTAGTTAGGTTATCTAAGTAGTATTTGCCTGGGCGAACACTCTACACTGCGTTAAGTTGAGCACTTGCATCACCCGTTTATGTTTACGTTACGAAGTTGAACAGGTTACAGAAATGAGTTTAAGTGGTTAAACAGTGAGTGTTCAATGTACAAGTGAACCATTAAATAAAAAAAAAAAACTAAACGGAAATTTTTTTTTCTTTTTTTATATATGCCCACTTAAATGTTTTCTCTCTGAGCGGACACCGTTTGAAATACTTAACCTCCAAAATATATATAAACAACAGCACGTGACGGCGAGAAGTATCAGGTCCCGTCACATTCTGCCGCCCCGAACAGGGACATCATAACCTCCAACATCTAGATAACCTACACAACACGGCGACGTAGACGTACATAGTAACGGAAGCAGCGGCACCGCTACATCTGGCGTCCCCGAACAGGGACATCTAAATAGACAGACATCAACAACACAACATACACGTAGACAAGTAGAAGTAGCGGCAGCACCATTACAATACTTAGGAATTCTTAATTTCTTGCATTTTTTTATGATAGTTTTGTTCGAAATGAATGTATTGCTGCCAATACAGAGACTGTTTTACAACTGAGGTTATGACAGACCTATTTTTTAAGGACGACAAATAAAAAACAAAATTAATATAATTAAATATTGGTAAACCCAAACTGATGATACGTTTCATGTTTTAACATTAATAACTATTTGGATTATAAAATGTATGTAACACCTCAAAATTTGAAATAATGGTTGTTATTACTGAGAAGAAATCTTCAATTAATATTTGGCGTCATTCATGAGTTTATGCTCACCAAATGTAAATAACACGAACAATGAGAAAGTTTCTTGCAGTAATTTTACACAACTATAACGGGAACCTGCAAGGCCAGTGAAACAAAACATAAGTTTCACTAGCAAGTCTGTTTATTAAGAATTTTTACTCTCTCATACAAATCTGTTGAGGTGATTTTTTGTGGCAATCCACATCACGCCTTGAAGACTTGCGTACACTCTTCACTATTCTTTTTTTGTGTCAATAATTTTACGTTTTCGTACTTCGCTTTTATAATTTTGTCGGTACATGAACACATGCCCGAAAGAGTGCTGAACTCATCTGCAATTGTCTTCCCATACTCCTCTTTTTGTTTCCATGTAACTGCATCTGGTTTTTACATTCCACAATATGAGAACATTTTTCAACTCTGCTAATTAGAAGTTCTTTTTCAAAGGAAACAAAATCTATCTACCGGAACGTGCCCGTTTACCTCTTTCAGCCATTGCAAATTACTGATAAGCGCAACTTAAAGAAAATTAATCAACGCCCAATCTCAACGTGAAACGTCACTACAGTACATTGTTGCCAAATTTACATTAACATGCACTTAGCTAATCATAATATTTTTAAACAGGAGGTGTTTCAGAAACACTATACATACTGTAGTTTTAACCAGTAATAAAAAGTTTTGTTTATACAGTGAAATCTCGTTATAAAGAGTATGGTTTATAACATTTACCTGTCCTATAACAACAGCTTTATAATGCACCATCTCTCCATAATACATGTAAAATTATTTGGATATAACAACAATCCGCTATAAAGGCAGTTTTTGTTGCCATTTACAGTTGTTGTAATAGTCAGATTCCACTGTATTTATCATCTGGTCAGATAACCAACACTTTAAACAGACTTGTGAAACCGGCCCTAAGACAGAGGATGGATGGCCACAGAGCCGATACCAAACAAGCAATATCCAGTTTCAGCCTAAACCTTCAAGATAAACCAGTTGCTGCATACGCAGCCTCCCACAAACTCTGAGGCGCTGGGAACTAACTAGCCCATCAGTTATTATGTATCACAAAATCCAGAAAACCACCAGGCCTCAGCATCAGATTACTATAAATTTCCCGCCACACCCTAGTTTGTCCCACGGCTACTAGGTGTGCTACAGAGCGTCTCCCACTTAGATTGCAGTATGGAGTTATATGGGCATTCACTCTATTATTAACACACAATTACTAGTATAAACACTGTCCTTGTTTCGGCGTGCGCTGTTGCCAAAAATAAAATTTTCATATTAAGTTTGAGCTTACAATTTTTGCATGTTGCATACAGCATCAAAATGTACATTGAATGATGTATGTTTTATAATTTGAACCATTCTAAGAGGTTAAAAAAATTTGAAAACAAAATTTGTGCTTATACTGTTTTCAAGCATCATAAATATATCACATCATAACTTGAAAGAGTTAATAGCAAAATTGTATACAATTTTTTTTTCTAACCTTATATGCATTTGATTACAGAATGAAACATTAAAAAGTTGGTCAGTGAGAAACTTTTATTATTTTTAAAGCTAGATGGGGAATGAAAACTAGAAAGTTGTTCATAATGAGCTGAATTTATTTTTGAAAGCAACACCACTGAAATAGCTTCAACTGTTATCTTGTTATAGCGAGAAATGTGTTGCGTATTTGGTCAACACGCTCACCCTGCAAACCAAGACTTCCTACAGGCGCTCAAAGTTCTGTTATCTTTATTGACCGAGAGGTTCTGTCAGGATAGGACAGTAAATACAGTAACATGCAGTATTCCTTTAGAAAGCATTTTTTTTTTCATCCCATATCTTAAACAGTTCAGGAATGCACCAGTGTCTACCGGCCACATGATATGTTGTACCCTGTGACCAATTTCGGAGCAAAAAAATTTAATGTGTGTTAGTTAAAAAAACCCAAAAAGACACTATATTAGTAGGCTATGAAGGATGAAACAAAATATTGTGTTGAATATATTCCAGCAATTTTCACATAACTACTATTACTGTAATTAAGGAAGATTTACAAAAAAAAAAAAAAAAAAAAAAAAAAAAAAAAAAAAAAAAAAAAAAAAAAAAAAAAAAAAAAAAAAAAAAAAAAAAAAAAAAAAAAAAAAAAAAAAAAAAAAAAAAAAAAAAAAAAAAAAAGCTATTCCAAACTAACCATTTACACTCTCAGGAAGAAAACAACAGCGATCTTTTGACCTTTAATGCAAAGTTGAAACTGAAAATTAAAGGCAATCAAACTTTCTCTAAATCGATAAAAGGCAATGATCTACCATTTCTGCACCTTGTGCAATAGTTATTTTTTGTTGTTGATTGAAAATGCATAAATATTAAATTACTACTTAACTCTTATGCTGCGAAATAAAAAAAAAATTTAATTGTGCCAAGATAGTGTAAAAAAAAAATATTTTTTTTTTTTTGTAAATAGTTAATTTTTGGATATTTTTAAGACAGAAAACAATGTATCTATGGTTTACAGCGTCATTTAATTCTACGTTCGACTAAAGTCGCATGTCGCAGTTTAGAAATATTTTGTACATTCAACTAGTCTAATGTCGCAGCGAAGGAGTTAAAACTAATTACAGTACATATAATAATAAAGTTATAAAAATAAGCTACCCAGTTTGGTTGTAGGGTTTTTATTGCAACTAGATATTTTTCAAGAAAAAATATTATTACCTGGTTTTGGCTGACTTAAGCATATACTGTAATTAGCTTTAACTTCACGTTTTTTCCTTGAAAGAACAATGTAATCATTGTAAAACAAATGTAAACAATACCGGAAGACAAATTTCTGAAATCTGCAGTCGTTTTGGCTTAAAAAAATAAGAATCACAAAGTTAGTGGAAATGAGGGACTGTACTTCACGTAAAAATCTCGTTTATACTCTTTTCTGTCATAAAATTCCTCCCACTTTAAATGTAAATTTAGCAAAAGTTATTTATGACAAAAACTGTCAGATTTTTCAGTTTTTACACTGAATTTGGTTTCCATCATCAATTTCATTATCATTAACTTTACCCCAACCACATTCTTGTCTTCAGACGTGTGCTGGTCCTATGGACGAAATCTCACATTTAATCAGGATAAGCTGTAATGATTAAAAGATATGTGATAATTATGTATTACTTTACGGATTGCCTTTTACTACTAATCTAATGAATTCATATCAATGGAGTAAGTGAAGTGTTTATTATTTTTAAGTAATCTAGAAATGTGATAAGATACATACTTTGAAGTGTAATCTGATACCAATTACAATATATCAATACAAAAAGTGTAAAAAAAAATATTTTTGTACTTAAAATAACAAGGTAGTACATTTCCTGAACTTCGTAATGTGGCTGTGCGCGCCGTAAGTCCTATACTGCAATCTAAGGTTGGGTTGCTCTATACATGGTTACTAAACATCGCTTACCGCCCGAGGAATGTCGCAACCACGCGAAAATGTGTCTGTTGTCCATCTATGTTTTGTGTTCTCCAATCTTAAAGTACAAACTTATAAAATAGATATCTTGTACTGATCCTGTTATAACCAAGCAGCCTGCCATTCAAAATGCACAGTCACTTTTCAACTATGTTTTGAGAGAAAACGTGCATATGATACATGGATGAATACTATACTACGTATTTTATTGTTGTGATCTTGCAAACTTTTAAATCAATTTCATTTTTAAAATATTTTTAAACATTTTCGGGCTCCGAGGCATTTCTTTAAGTTGAGGTTTTACAGTATATTAACCTATACCTGTACATAATTCTTAAGGTTCTGCGAAGTTTCGAGAAACTAGAATAAAATGACATGTGAACGTGTCAAATCAGAGCTTAAAAATTTTCTATTTATTTTGTCCCGTAACTTCTTGTCAGCATTTAAACCATATACAATATTTTCAAGTGGTGTATTTGCCCACACGTCTGTAGGTACAAGTGATTTAGAAGTTGCAAGCATGTAAGTTATGCTGTAGATAAAAAAAAAAACTGTTACTAGAAGCATATGCCGATGATTAAGGCCACGCATGCAACACAGACACATGATAGGTCGTCCCCTACTTCTAGAAAAAACAGAAAAGTTTTTGATAAATACTCTGGTTTTATCACAGGCTGCAACAGAATAAACACACAGCATTTTATAAATCTAAATGCCACTGCACTCTAATTAACGACAGAACCACCGTAATCGGAAGGGCACACTGCACAGTAACACAGCGACGAACATTAAGGGCCGTATCTATAGACCTCTTTCGAATGACAACCATCTGCTAACCAATGCTTTCTCTATGGAGATAACAGTTGGTTGTCATTCAAAAGAGGTTTATAATATCGGCCCTTACTGTAGTTCCTGAGCTGTCCACCGCCGAGCTGTGTAGATTGGGTACCTAGATGTTTGTTTATCTGCCAAGTTAAGAGGAATGGGACCTGAAAATGTTTACTCTAAATCGATGTTTCGTTAAATCCGACTTCATCCTCCCCCTCCCCTTTTCCACACATCAACAAAAAAATGGTGAAATCCTCGGGCATGTTTCGTCGGAATTTAAGGTAATTTAAAAAAAGTATATTGGCTCAAAACAATAACAAAACGCATTTACCGTCAACAGGTAAGCCACAACCGTGAAAAGAAAAAAAATCTGCGAAAAAACTTTAAAAACTTTTAGTGCAACGCTCGGCGAGCGTGCGCATGGTGAGTTAGGCCATCCTTGCGCGTGCCATCAACACGTGAAACATGATGACTAACACCGCCCAGCCATCAATCTTTTCGTCTATTTCCCGCTCGCTCCACAAACAAAATTAAGGAAATTCCCACGAAAAATTGTAAAAAAATAAAACTGCAAGGAAAACTGGATTAAACGTTTGCGAGACAATGGTAAAATAATAATTAAATAAGCGTGGCGGTGCCCATTATAGGTTGTATGCAGCCGCGCTCATGACACAAACTCGTTGGTTTGCTAGCTAAAAATACTTTGCACTCGAGCATTTATTTTAGCACCGGAGAAACTAATTATTTACTTTTACAGTAATAAACTCGTTGTAAAAAGTCTGCATAAATAACATTACGTAAATTTTTATCACGGGACGCGAGTGTGAATAATCACGCTGCCGTGCAGCGCATTCAAACGGAGATGCGAAGCACTATCTATGAATTGGTTCTTGCGCTGTCCACCGCCGCGCTGTGGAGACTGCGTATCTAGATGCTCGTCAACTTGCTAGCCGCCAGGATGAGGATCTAGGCGCGCGCTTGTTATGCAACATAGCGGCGTTCGCTCGGCCTCGCACGCGCATCTCAAAATCATTCCTGCGGCTAAAGTTTTCAACGAATTTTAATGAATTTTTTTTTGTTTCTCGACGTATGGTTTAAGCTTTTCTACTGAGAAATAAGAATATACTGCGGTCGGTGTTAGTATTTTTAAAGGACTAAAATTACAATTAATATTCTATTTTATCAAATTCAATTAGTTATTTAATACATTTTTTGTTATATTTTGAAGGTTACTGAAAATCCTTTCGTTAAATAGCTGTTTTCGTTATTCCTGAGTTCGTTAAATCAGGGCTCTACTGTATTATTATAAATTTTCAATTTCATAAAAAATCTAACTTTCATAAATACTGGAGAAAGGTACGTACTTCCCAGCTCTGATATGAAGGCAACACTCACCAGTGACCTGAGCCGCGTGTGCAGTGGCATTGTGCCATTCTCGTTTGGTTGCCACAGTCGTTACAACCTCAGCATTGACACATATTTCCAGCCATGTTGCCACGAGGGAGTTGTCGTCTCCCCCAGTGACCAGCAGGTATTGGTCGCCCTCGAGAGGCACCCAGTCACAGGCGTTGACCCCTGAGTGATGCGGTCGAGCTGACGACACTGGCTCAAGGTCGCACGTACCATCCTCTGTGAGGGTCAGGTCCCAGAAGGCTGCTGTCCCGTCCGTGGCAAGGCTCAGTACCAACTGCCGTCCGCGGCACATGGGGAAGGCAGCAACTTTGAGCACACAGCGGCCGTGAAAGTTGGAGCTGCCAAACTGCCATAGCCGTCTGCTGGATGGCTCAAACAGTAGAAGTCTGCACATGGTTGCAACAAGCTGCTTTGAAAGGGCTATAGCACGCTGTCAAAGAATATGATGAAAAACAACAGTAACTACACTACTATTCACAACCAGTTGCCAAAATTCAAAACTAAATAATCTAAAAATGTACCGTATGAGACCTCTTTTTTGAAAAATTGAAAGGCCCATCAACTACCCGTAATAAATTAAGTTACCAACTGAAATTATAGCATACAGTATTTACTCGCATATAGCGTACACACATAGAACTTGGAAAAAAATACCCAAAGAAAAATGGCCGTGCGTTTGGGAGGGGGGGAAGAGGAGAAGAAGGCGGAGTTGTAGTCATAAACTGACGGGCTGACGGGTGTCAAACATGGGAGGAAGAGAGAGAATGTTCGGTTCCTCTGACCCTTTTATTCCCCCCCCCCCCAGCCCCGCGACAACCATAGCTTTGCAGTAACCATCACTGCTAAAACCCTAATTTTTTGTTTGTCCTTATCTACGTACCTGTTCAAAATGTTACTAAGTGTTTACACAATACGCGGGTTGAAAACTTGTCTGACGGCCAGAAGTTTACTAGCTTTTAAACAGGTATGTTGAAACTGTGGTTTACAAAATACGCTGCTCGGCAATTTGACGTGGCAGAAACGAAAGTTTGTGGGTAGCCATCGGAAGCAATATGAGAAGTTAATACATATTGACGTCTCTCGTGATCAGCGATCGTTCCATGGGGAAAGAAAGAGAAAAGGGTGACACTGTTCTTTTTTTCCTGGGAGAGAAGTGTCAAATAAAAAAGCCAAACTAGCAGCTGGCCTGGCATTTTATCGTTATCTCTCTCCGGGACACGCTTGGCAGCAGTAGGCAGAGGAAGTGAAGGAGTGTTGTGCAGACAGACAAGCACATGAACGCACAGAGGCTGGCAGCAGCAACAATGCCGCCGCCAAATTCTCATATGCCATCCGAGGCCGTGCAGTTACGAGACCAGGAACCAAAGTTCCCATAACTCATTAAGTGTATCGTAAAACAAGTGCACCCGACTTAATAGTTGCAAATCACTGAACTGACGGCGGGGCAAATATATCTGTTTTAGCTGGGCTCCGGACCCGTATTTAAGGCCGGAAGGGAGCTGTTGCAATAATTAATGAATTACTCGGTGTTTCGGTGGGTAGCTAAGCTCCCACCAGCCACTGGGACTGGTGTGATGTAGTGTCATGCTGTCTAAGTGAGGCTAGTGTTGTCGGCAAGTGGATAATTATGCTCGTCGAGTAGTAGAGCGCGATTTCCCTACAGCAGTGAGTCCCAGGATCACCACTGCCATTTCATTGTGTCGTCCTTTGTGAAAAGGAAGTGACATGTTAGTAGCACTTTCTGGTGCCAAAAGTACCGAGTGTAAGAGCCTTGGTCAAAGTCATGCCTGACCAGAAGGTACACTAGGGTGCATAAGCCCATTTGAGGCTTCATCACTTCCAAGTGCAAGTGCAACAAGTGATTGTCTTAAAGAATAAATACTAGAGTAGAAGGCCCTTCGTTAATTGGTTGTTGTTTTTTTTATTACGTCTAGGCATGTTTAGGGTGTGTACATGTAGTGATGTTCCTAGGAAATCTATACCATCTGGTTATTTTCAAAATATTAAGCGAAAACTCATAAATACCGCAGTACAAAACTAATAAACTTCTAAGCATTGATCTTTTTACTCGTACGTCACACAGCAACACAAAAGATTTGTCCTGCACATTGCGGGGCCAGCATCACGCACAGTGCAGGGCCCCAACCACAGCCACGGGCACTGCGGGGCCGGCCTTGCCGCTTGTTGACTTCGTAAACAGTAAAGTACAGTGATGGACAATATAGGCTGCACACAGACGACATAATTTTCACCAGCGTAATTTTTGATTAAAAACATTAAGTATCACTATATGCTTAAATATAACGAAATTCTGTTTAACATCAATTAAAAAAAAAAATTCAATATTTTTTTCCAATATTTGTTTTGGTGTATAGCCACACCCATCAGTCGAAACGTAAATTTTAGGTTAAAAATGGGCGGGGCTATACAAGAGTAAATACGGTAAATAGTTTTGTTTGGTTTTGGTAAAATATATTTTTGTCTTTGATATAATACATAAACATCAATATTTTTTTTATCAGAAACAGATTTAATCAAGAGTGTGAAGACACACGTGAAGGGGGCCCTGAAATTTTTGTCGACAGCCCTGTCCACTGAAAGTTTCAAAAGTTTTTTTCACTGAATTTATTTCTTTCACGTCTATGTCTTATTAATTGATGGTAACAGGGCTTGTTGTTGTTTGCTAACAGCCTTTTTTCAAAGTTATCTTAAATTCAGACAAAACATGCCAGAGGATTTAACTTGTTTTTTGAGGTACAAAAAAAAAGGGGGGAAGTTAAAAATATGAAGTTGAATTTACAGAAACATAGATTTAGAGCAAACATTTTCTGGTCCCATAACACTTCGTTAAATCGGAGTTCTACTGTATTACTTAAAAGAGTAAGGCACCGAGTTATGTAAGCTTTACGTACTTCGAGTTCGTTACGTGACTTGATTTTTCCATAAGTCTATCGAATATATTCTGTTTTTGAATGCAATTTGAAGAAACTAATATTTCTTAAAGTGTAATATACTAGCAATGCGTTATTGCAGAACCTAAAGACAAATAATACAACGTACATAAAGTGAAAGGAAAACTGTAAACACCATTGCAACGTGCACAAGGTTTTTCAAAATATTAGCCCAGAGAAACGCAGGATGCACATGACAGAGCGACAATGCTGTGCGTGGCTTTTCTGACGCAGGACTCACATACACTTACGCACACATTAAAGATGATGCCTGTGCTTGCCCAGCGCAGTCACTTTCATTTAGCACGTCTCTGCTGATTCGTAACTTTCGTGGAGAACGTTATCAGTGCTCCCCATTAAACACAGTAAGCGTTTAGTACTAAATTACTGTGCTGGAATAACTGTGCCAAATACCAGATGCAATTTGGACTGTGTGTTTCATTCTGCAACTAAAAAATAAAAAACAGAATGGTGGGAAATAAACTAACAAAGTAATATGACAAGACAGAGGTACAGATGATACTTGTAAATAGGTACATACACACGAAGGGACAACACTCATTTTTTCGCGACGTTTCGCCAGTATCAAACTGGCTACCTTGGATGGCAAGACATGACACACTGCAGTGTATGCTGTTATCTGTAAAACTAGCAGCTAGGAGGCGAACTAAGCATGGCGGAAATTTCAAACACGGGGCAGTAATGTATGTCAGGTCTTGATAGCTTTTAATGGACAGGGGAGAAAAATTTAATTATTATTAATTATCTGATATTGAGGCCTGGAAGCTGTCTGGATTTTGTAATGTATTGATGGGCCAGTTCCCAGAGTCTGAGCTCTGAACTATTGCAAGAAGATGGCAAGGATTTCACGATACTGGTGCTGTAGCAGGAATCAAAGACTTTGCTGTGGGAAACTGCATGAACTGTAACTGGCTTTTTTCTTGTTGGCTGATGTTACGCCCAGCTAGGGCTTGCTTTGTGTCAGCTCTGTGGCCATTCATTCTCTGTCTTAGAGTGTTAGTTGTGAGGCTAATGTACCCAGCATCACAGTGTTTGCACTGGAGCTTGTATATCAGATATTTGTAGCACAGTTGTAGCTACCTTGTACGGGATATGTGTGTTTGTGAGTCTGCTGTTGCAGTAGGTAGTCGGCTGGTGAATGGCACAGGATCTACAGCAAGAACTATTACAAGGGTAGGAGCCTCTGGGGTTGACTGTTTTGCTAGAGGTTGCGGTGGCATTACAAGAGACACAAAACAAAACCATCAATTCAGACATACCCCTTGTTGTTCCTTACCATGAAGGCCTATAGAAACTCAAGACCATACTGAACTCTGGACACAAAATCCTCGCTGTCTCACCACAAACACAGGACTTGTTTTCAAACGACCACCCAACCTCTGCAGTAAACTAGTTCGTCCGAAACTCCCACCAACCACAACCTTCAGCAATACGTACTGGAAAATGTCACAACAGCAAATGTGTGTCATTCCTTCGTGTGTGTTTACCTACTGACAAGCATCATCTGAAAGTACTTGTACCTCTGTAAAAATGCTTTAAGAAGACAGCCGTCCAATTCTTCTGTGTAGCCAGGTGCACTATTCAAGAGAAGCAGCACTTAAAATGAATATTCGTTCTTAGCAAAAAATTCCTTTATCTAGGCAACAAAATAATTATGTACTGTATCGAACAAATCTCCAAACAGCACACGTGTAGCCAAGACTTTGGTGTTAGATCTCCAGTACACACACATCACACCACAGACAGGACTGACCTGACAAAGGCGTCTGAGCAAGCTGCAAACACGGCTAACGCAGAGCCAGCCAGTGTGGGGAAGCAGCACACATCCATGTAGCGTGTCTCTGGGTCTTGCTGCAGGTCCTGTACAGTCCGCTTCGTCTCCGGCCGCAACATGTGTTCTGCTAGTTCCTCGCAACTCACCTCTGGGACCGCTCCTGCCACGAGAGAGGCTCTATGTCATACACTATACAGGTATGCACAGTACAATCATCTTGATGCTACAATACATACTACAGTACAGCAGAATTCCGATTTTACGAAACTTTACTGTGCCTGAGAATTACCTGGTAAAATTGCTAAGTCTTAAAACTGAGGTCCTACTGTAGTTATATATTATGACTAGAGGCCCATGAAAATAGCATTTTGAAATTTATATTATAGCTGAAATTGAGCATTTTGTAGCATTTTCATATTTTCACTTACAGTATTTTACAAAACTTTAATTTTAAACACCCTGAATTTTTACATGCAGATTCGTATCCTCTTGAGAAAAAATAACTATAACATTGCACTATGTATCTCAGTCTAAGTTGGTAATATTTGGAAATATATTTATAAACCGATTTTTGGCACATTGCTCATCTCAACATTTTCTTTGCTTACACTAATTTATCACCTGTGAAATTTTTTGCCCTAACAGAACTAGACACTTTTATTGTGGCATACCAATTACAGTAAAAACTACCATCCAAAAAAATTTACTTTTTTTTTATACTAGCTATAACGAAGACATGAAAGCCACTTCCTGTTATTGACTGCAAACACAGTTCAATGGTTCATATCTGTGTCTGTGTATGTGTGTATGAGAAAAAGAGAGATAGAACGCTTTACTATTTCCCACTCATTATTTCACTGCGTGCATGCGTTTGTGAGATTCTGATGACGCACAGAGAGTGGCAATTGTTTTTAGTAAAAATCTGTATGTGTCCACTGTTACTCAGGCAGGACATGCAGTTCTTGTTCCAAATAGCTGATCATCTAAGCTAAGCAAAAATGTTTTGGGACTGCCTGACAACAGAGTGTCTGGCATTGGCACCGTAGCTTTCGTCTTGACGCCACGCCGTCATATATACTTATAAATTACGTTAACGCTCGCCCCCGATTTTCGGGCGCTGTTTCTTGTGAAGGGAACGCCCCAATCTCCTCGAGAGGCTGTTTCTTGCAAAGGGAACGCCCCAATCTCCTCGAGAGGCTGTTTCTTGCAAAGGGAACGCCCCACTCTAATCTCGGAGGCTGTTTTTTGTGAAGGGAACCCTCCATACTACCTTATCTCCTGGAGGAGCTTTCTTGAAAATGGAACCCTCCGACCTTTACCTACATCCAGGGGCAGCTTTCTTGTAAAGGGAACACCCCAAACCCTCCAGTGGCTTCTTGCGAAGGGAGCCCTGGATCCTGCCCATATCTCAACCCACCACCCTAGCCAGGACGACTTATTCTGA
>PNEQ01018682.1:0-13161 GCA_003012365.1 Medauroidea extradentata | reverse complement strand
TTGGAGTGAACTTGAAGACGACGAGGGATGACGCGTAAGACAGACGCTTGACGAGCCTTACTATAAGTTCTATGAACTGTCTTCAGTGTAAACGTCTTAAATTGTATTGCTTTAGACTTCCACATTATTTATTAACGTTTCAAAGTGATATATTAATTTTCTATATATTTTTGGCAATTAATTGAGGAGAACCTAAGCCGAACCAGAGGTCTGAGATAATTTTAGAGACTTAAATTCTACCGACTGAGCAAATTTAAATGTAATAGCCGTGCAAGATTAAATTACAGATTTATTTTTCTTAATAAAACTTTAACTACAGTTTCTGCAATTATTATTTAATATTTAAGTTTTTGTGAGTGCTGTGAATATGTTTTGTTGTTTCTGGTTGAGAGCAGTACTTACTGGTAATGTTCACTGATTTTCTTTACAGTGTAGTGAATAGCACCTATTTTCCGCTAAATTCTTTTTTTATCTTAATTATATTTTCTTTCTTTGCTATTTCTAATTACGTGTTCTCTGTGTAGATGGTTTTATCAGTATTCTGTATTTTACCAGTGTAATATGTTATCACAGAAAAAGCTCACACGCACTACAGCACATTCACACATCTATACATGCATTTTAAAAAATGAAAGAAAGAACAAAGATTACATTTCATCATTTCTTAATTTACATGATAATCGCCGTAGCGCAGTCGGTTATGCGCTGGTCTACGATGCCAGAGGTCCTGGATTCGAATCCTGGCTCGGACAGGGACGTTGTGTTGTCCTTCCACCTCACTTCATCCTAATCGGCACTTAATATATCATTCTCCCATCACCTCACATTTAAGCATACTTGATTAAGCGGCGCACGTGAAACTGTGCCTTTTTAGGACGTCATTTATATCTCGTAAGTGCTATTCAGTAGACCACGTTTTTTTTATATATATATTATACCATTAGTGGTCATTAAGACTACGTCGATCCAGTTCCTTTATTGTGGCGTTTGACTGATGTCTGAGAAAAGGCATCACATCATCAATGGCCCAGATTCTTCATACCAATGTCCATTTTCTGTTGCAAAATACATTTCTAATTGCTAAACGTCGTCTCGGAAACGACACATGACTATTAATGGTCTGCAGACATCTAGCACATTGCAGGCGCATGACGATTGCTCCGACAGCGGTCCGATGTCTCACTGAAACGCTACAAAATAAGAAGAACTTGACAAGGATTTCTGAGGGACATAAGGCAGGGTCTTACACCACGTGTTGGATTTTTCATTAAATAATCACAACGCTATTTTTAATAAAATTACAAAAACATTTATTATAGCACTTGGGTCTTCGGATTGAGTCGTTAATATTTATATTCTTTTTCCTGATTACTATGAGACTACTATGATGATTTTAAAATATTATTAGATTAATTACTTCGTAATTATTAATCGTGTTTTATTAAATGTTAATTTTATTGCAAGCTAATGCATTTAACCAGAGAGATACCAATATAAGTACAGATCACCAGTAATTGCACCTTGGCTTTCGCTGCACCGCGTTAAGGGCGCGGTCTATACCGCAGTTTTCATCATCATGTTTCTGTTTTTGTATATGTACCAGTTATTTTTTCTTGTTTTAGACACAAAATGTTACTAAATTTTTCTCTTATAAATTTTTTTATTGCACATAGTTTTTGCGTAATGGCTCATTAAAGCCAAAATTTGCTTGTTTCCGATTTACGGACGACACCAAAACCAACTCATTTACCAAACTGAAAAAAATTCACAACGAATAACGATGTTGTAGACTACAAGTTCAGCTATGGTAAACGACAAAATAAAATGTTTTAGTATTTTTTTTTAATTATAGAGTATATCAAATTTTAATTTTACGTTTCATCACTGGAAGACACTGCTGATACTGTACTCGTCACTGTAGTCGCTGGCCAGTGGCTGGAAGACACTACTGACTTTATACATGTCACAGTAGCCGTGCATGTACTTCATATGGACTTAGTCTGTGAAGACAGATCCTGCTGCACAGTACATTCACACTTGGGTCTGTGTTGTATTCCTGCTACATTCACTGCACATTCAGTGTGTGTGTCCTGTAAATATGTAATGAGTGATTATTGACTGATTGCACTGCGTTACTTAATGACCATAACACTGATTGTGTGAGAAATATTGGTCAGCGTTTAACATCGAGGTCTTGAACGCTGGTGAGGGGTGGCATGAAGTGACTATGAAGCGTCGGCGGAATTAAAGGGCGGTGATCACGTAGATCCCTGATAAAACCTGCTGACCAGAAGGCATCGTCCTGCACGTTTTATAACCCTGGATGAGTCATTTGAGAAACACCACACTTTTCACGACGTGGTATTACGAATATTGACGCTTCAAAGCGCGAAACTTAACCGTTAAGCAATTAAGTAATATGTACACTATTTTTTTAATTGCAGTACCCAATTTAGAAGGTGTATTAAAATATATGTAACCAGTGTAACGATTTTAGACGTAACTTCCATGAAAAGGACATGTGGTATTTCTCAAATGACAGATTAAACAGGTACTTTACATCATCAGAAATTCTTATCCTGAAAGTGGCTCAGTCCCCAAGGGAAAGTGGGATGTGAAAATACACAGTATATTAGAATATCGCTCCTGGCTTTATCAACAAAACAAGCAGATAAGAAATACAAACACAATAGCTTGTGTGTAGTGTTTCATACTAGAGTGTTGATCTGTGGGGAAGGTAGGTTGTTGTGGTGACCCTGACTATAGTAGCTAACCTCAGAGTCTCGTCTATACTGGAGATGTACGCGTATCATGGACGTGCCTTCACAGACAGCACGAGGTCGTCTTGATGTCCTCGGCACGTGTTAGCAAGACTCGTGTTTGTGTCTTACTGCTCCACACACGTATAAGAGGCAGGTATACAGATGTGAGGCCACTCAGTCTTCATTGGCTGCACGGCGCAACATGAACACTGTAAGTATTACACCACTGTTAGCACTCTACGTGTCTATGTCTAGAACTGTTATAATCAGGCATTATTTATATGTTGGCAAACTTGTACTTAGTGATGGTACTAACGTCTCAGCACGTTCTTGTAATGTCTGTGTGTCATTAATGAATGAAATTATTTTATAGAGACGTCAGAAAAATATATAGCGTTTGTTCGTTCAGGCGCAAGCACCTTTTGTATCAAAAAATGTTATTCAGTCCAACAACAGTAAAAACATTCTCTTCCAGGTTTTCTGTCCAGCAACAGTAAAAAGACTTTTTAAAAAAAAAATTTGAGAGATTTTTGTATTTTAACAGAATAAAAATTATGTTTATATTTTCAGATAAAAGATTTCTTAGCAAGAAAAATTTTCGCATTTCCTGCCCAAGAAAAATGTTCTCAAAAAATTTCCTTACCAAAAACATCACCCCAAAAAATTACTTTTTAAAATAATGAATATAATATATTAGTTATCAGCAACATAAGCTGAAAATTAATATACGAATACATTTATCCAGTAAAGTGTGTATTGAAATTTTTCAATAAATTTTTCGCTTAGTTATCGATATTCAGGAACAATTTTCCAATTAACTCTATCTTGAAATTTTTCTATAAAATCTTCACTCAATGTTTGATTTTTATAAATCCGCCTCCAATCAACGCTGCCTTGTAATTTTGTATAAATTCTTCACTCAATGTCTGATTCATATAAATATTTATTCAATTAATCCATTTCTTATGTTTCTACAAGTTTTTCTGATAATTTTTGATCAGCCGAAACACACTCCCAATCAACTCTGTCTTGAAAATTTTCTATAAATTCTTCCGAAAATTCATAGAATTCGTATAATTGAATATATTCCCAATCAAGAGATTTTTTTCTCTTAATACAATTAACAATCGTATTTTTTACTTTTTTAACTGTTAAATATTAATTAAGTAATCCTACAATATCTAACCTTTGATAAATATTTTAGTAAATATGGTGATTTTCAAAAACTTTAGGTATAATATTTTCACGTTTTATATATTCTTTTAACGTGTTTTCCATTTTTCTCGCGTGTATTTTCTTATTTATAAACGAAATACACTAGAATTTTTTAAAAATTAACACCCGTTTTTTAAATGGTAATTTATTTTTTAATAAAAATGGCTGTGATTATATGTAGGAAGCCTATGAATCTTATTATAGCTCATTTTTAAGCACAACTGGATAATAAATTGTAAGAAAATGAAGATTATACTGTTAACGAACCAGAGACTTTATTAAATGTAGTTATAAAAGAAATCGTAAAATATGAAACACAAGGATATAATTTAGAAATAAATTATTTGCCAAAAACATTACAAGAACATATTCAGAATAGTTACTATAAGCTTCTTGAATTTATGATTTTAGAAAATATAAAACGTAAAATTTTTTTAAATTTCAATAAACTTATTTTATTCATTAGGTTATCAAATTCCCTTTCTAAATGTTCAAAATCTTTAACAATTTGTTTTAAATTACATTCTTAGTTTAAATATTGATCTAAAATTGTTAATTGTAAAGATTTTAATTTTGAAAAATAGTTACGAACAATTTCTTTAGAAAATAAAACAGATATTTCATTTATATTAAAAGATTGTTCAAGAACACAATTTTTATTCATTAACTTAGTAATACTACAATAAATAAAATATATTTATTGGTACTCATTTTTTATTTAAATATTACGAATTTATTTAAATATTGTTGTAAATATTTTGGTTAAAATAATTAAATCTAATATATCTCTAATACTCCAATATCTACAAGACCGAATAACATAATTATTTTTACAACAATCAATTAATTTTTGATAAGGTTGAACACCAAATGAATCAAAATAATAAACAGTATAAAAGTATTTTATATAACAAACGGAATGTTTTCCATTTCCATAATTTTCATTTTCGAAATTAATTATTCTAATATAATTTAACTTTCATTTAATATTTTTAATTTCGTATTTATAAATATATTTACAACTAATGCCAGCAAAGTAAGAATCATTTTATAACATTTAATTAAATTTTCTGTTTCTAAATTAGAAAGTGGTTCCTTTATGAGTAATTTATATTTAACTAATAGCAAACAGAAAATTATCAAAAAACTGGTAAATGATGAAATATGGTTTTGTTAAAAATAATGTGACATCATTTAGAGATGAATATCCTTGTTCAGATTCATTTGTTCGTAAATGTTCAAAACAATGGAATATTTCTCACGCAACAAAAAAAAAGTGTTAGTTCCTCGTAATAAATTAGGTCCAATTCTCTTAAAACATAATCGCGCCCTGAAAGAAAATGAAATAATATATACGAAAGAAGCCAATAATTGATTTTGATAAATTAAGACGAATTTAAATTTTAATTAAACCTAATTGTTTAAATTCTTTATGAATATTCATAATTTCACATTCTATAATTTCGGGTTCATTGCCTGTTTTTTTTTTTTTTTTTTCACCCATTAAAATTATATATCGATCAGTTAAATCACCAATACTTTCACAAACATGGTGAGTTAAAACTTTAAATATTTTATAAACATTCATAATTTTCAGTTTTCTAAATCGCAAAAAAAAAAAACTAAAATATTGATTATGTTCAAATCTTTGTATTAATTCCGAAGCATATAAAATACCTCTTAATAAGTCAAAACAAATAGTGTTTGCCTCTTCTAACGAAGGTTCAAAAGTAGTTACATAATACAATTTCCTCTGCATGAGATTTCAACTTTAGTATATCTTCGTGTCAAATAAAAAATCGATGTTTTTTTGTCTACTAGCAGAAAATAAATAAATTAATACTTTTGTAACTTCTTTATCCATAACTCCAAGAATATCATCAATAATTAAAATGTATTTATATTTATTATTTAAATAATTAAAATATTAATCGTTAAAATATGAAACTGATTTAGATACATTAACTAATTGAAAAATATTATATGTTTATTTATGTCTTCTATAAATATTTGATATAATTCTTGTTAAATAATTTTAGTACAAATTTGTAATATAATTTTTATTCCTTAATTTTTTAAATTTAAAACGTTTTTAGCATTAAATTGAATGAAAGAGATTAATTTTCCCACGCCCCGAAGAACTATTTACAATACATATAAATACATTCGGAAAATAAGAAATTTTACGAGGTTCTGTTTTAATTTTATATTTTTTATTAAGATTCAAATCTTTGGGAGGGTTTAAACATAATCAATTTATTCAATAGAATTATAATTGTACGAATAAAAATATATTTAAATGCATTATTATTATTAGATGAAGATTTTAATTTTAAACTATAATGATAAGTTTCATTAATATTAGGTATAATAAAATAGTAAACTGGTTCTTTAATAAATTCTTCGTAAGATAAAACTGTCATAATTTTTCGTGTTTTCAGTCGAAATAAAACCGTAAGTATAATCAACAAAACGTAAATATAATTCGTAATGATGTTTTAATTCACGTTCTTCTTCACAATCAATTCTTGAATTAATTTCGTTAATAACTATTAATTAAATTTAATCTAACACATTAACAATTTCATTATTTTCATTTTAAAAAAACACAATAAAATTTATGGGCCTATCTAAACTTGAATAACAATTTAAATCACCTCTTTTTGCAGTAATCGTATGGTCAATCCTTGATGAATTAGCAAATGTTTTATATTTAATTATTTCCGAATTTCATTTAAGTTTATTAATATATATCAATTGAGGAAATTTAAGAATTAGTTATGTAACGTAATAATCAAAATTCAAACTTTCTTTAAGAGAAGTAAATACAAAAGAATAATTTTTTTAAGATGAATGTTTAATTCCTTTACCTGCATCAAAATAATTTTTACTGCCTTTTGTTAATTTTTTTTCTAGGAAATCAACGTAAGCTCCTCCTTTTAATGGACTATATTTATTTATTCGTTTCTCTAGCTCATATATTTCGTCTAAAACTCACTGAGATCCTTCTTTTTCAAATGTTTCCATTTCAGCCAAAATTTTGGAAGTAGCATTTTATAATAATCTTCTAATCAGTTGTTTTTAAAATAATTTCATTTTTTGCTATAAAAGAAGCGCCGTGATATTCTTTATCATATAATGAGCCCCTTGAATGTTGAGCGTCAAGTTTTACGGTTTCTTTTATGTCGCTCTAGTTCGTTTTTTATTTTGCTTACTACAATTTGTGTCATATTACTACGAAATGTTCTATCTATTTCATTAAATTTAATTCTAATACCATAAATTTTTTAATCTAACTTCAATTGCTGTTTCTTTTTTGTATATCTCATAACCATCATTTATGCAATTATCAATTTTTTTTTCCATTTTATCAGCTGCTTCTGTATGCTTTTTACTCGCTTCGTGAATTTTTTTATTGACTGTATTCTTTTTCACAATCATCACATTTTACTATAATCATTTCACGTTTAGTTTGTGGTTTATTCTTTAATTCATTTTTCGGTTTATCTTTCTTAACTATTGGGCCAAGCCCTCTACGAATTCTAGTTTTTCATGACTTTTTGTTCTTTATTTTATAATCAATATGACATTATTCACATCTTAATAATATATTATTTTTATGTTTTTAGTTGCTAATTTTTTTTTCTGTGCGAGAATATTTATAGTAATTTTCGCAAATATTACATTTAATTTTTTCCTCTTGTATTTTTCTTCTTGGAGTTATTTTATGTAATAGTGGAAGACCTTTATAAATCTGACTTTAAAAATTACTTTTTTTATTTTTAGGATTATAATAATTTAGACCAATATCATATAAGTCTCAATCTGAGTTTTTAAAAAAATATGAATTATGGTATAATTTATGCTTGTTATACTCGCAGAAAAAATGGCAATGCTAAGATGCTATAAAAAGTATCGTGTTCTTATGTGGTAAATATATTACAATAACTGCTATGAAAAAACATTTAGAATCATCATTACATAACGATTTGAAAGAAAACAAAAAATATAGTAAACATAAGCAAAATATTAATTAAATAAAACATATATTTTTCTTTGCATCTAATTGAATGAAATTGCTTTCCAAGGCCACACTATTTCATTCCTTCGTATTTAATATTAATAGATCCACTATTAACATCATCTAAGCCTTTATTGTTAAATATTTGGACATATCTGCCTGGTAAAATACTTTCATTTCTGCTATTGCTAATAAAACTCGACGCCCAAATTTTGTGTCTGTTATTTTAGCTTTATTTATTATATACGGTTTATTTATTGTAAGCTCATAAAAGTTTGTAAATTCTTTTTTTATTATTATTATTATTTAATACATTCAGTGATGCGTCCATTTTTTTCTCACAAGTTGTTTTTGTTTTGATTTATAATGAAAAAAATTCCCATTCGATTTTCTAAAAATATAAACTTTTTACAAAATAATTTAAATAAATTATTTAATTTTTTAACTAATAAGTTTTTTTTCATTACTTTATAAAGTAATAATTTGGGGTGTTGCTTTTTGGTAAGAAATTTTTTTGAGAATTTTTTATTTATTTATTTATTTTTTTTTTTTCGTTAGAAAATGCGAAAATTATTCTTGGTAAGAAAAATGTGACAATCTAAACATGTAATAAATTAGTTTTCATTTAATATATATAAAAACTACGCAATTTTTTTTTAAATATTTTCATTATTGTTTCAGTATTGATGAAAATCATTTTACAGTCTAGGGACTGATAAATCTTTTACCTGTTCTTGGACTGAATAAAATGTTGTGAACCAAAAAGGGTGCTTGCGGATGAACGAATAAAAGCTATCTACTCAGAAAAGTAGTAAATATATTTAAATAACTGCTACGTGACAAAAATTATGTCTACACTGGGCAGATGTAAAGGCACAGACTCACACTCAGCTGTTATGAGTATAGTTGTCGTACTGGATGAAACAGGTGAAGGCGGCTTGATACTTGATAGAGTAATTCTCAATCACAATAGCACAACGGACGTGACGCGAAGGATGCGACACAAATAACGAATCGTGCCAGCCAATCAGCTTTGATGCTTCTGTGCCGTTATAGAGATAAAAGTGGTTGATGCGACGTGAATTATATTTAAATATTATTCTCGTCATGGGCATGACATTGTTGAAAAAACGGATTTAAATTTTATGCTTAAATGTTTCTTACAACTAGTGTGTTGGTATTAAATTCAACTTCTTTAATTTACGGGAAAAAAATGTTTGTTGGTATAAACATAATCATTAACTTTTTTAAACAGGCGTGTAATTCTGGATTAATTTCCACAAGTAAGAATGCCGAAAACATATTACAGTTTAACGGAAATATAATAATAAATTAACGTTAACTTTAATGGCTGTCGTACAAGAGGATAGTATGTAGTGGCTAGGAAATATTTACATGTAATATTATTTTTGTATTTGTCGGGCAATAGCAAAAATAATGTACGCAATTACGAGAATTTTCAGTGTCGCACCGCACCATTGCATCATGTCATTCGCCATTGTGATTGCAACATGAGGAGATGTCAGTGGCACAACATGGGGACAGATACTTGCTCGACTAATACAACTATTCTGACATACAACGGCGTACTTGTGATTACAATATGAGGAGAATTTAGTGGCACAACATGGAAACAGTTACTTGCTCGACTAATACAACTATTCTGACAAACAACGGCGTACTTGTGATTGCAATATGAGGAGAAGTCAGTAGCACAACGTGGAAAGAGTTACTTGCTCGACTAAAACAACTATTCTGACATACAACTGTGTACTTGTGATTGCAATATGAGGACAAGTCAGTGGCACAACATTGAAACAGTTACTTGCTCGACTAATACAACTATTCTGACATACAACGGCGTACTTGTGATAAAAATATGAGGAGAAGTCAGTGGCACAACATGGAGAAAGATACTTGCTCGACTAATACAACTATTCTGACATACAACGGCGTACATGTGATTGCAATATGAGGAGAATTCAGTGGCACAACATGGAAACAGTTACTTGCACGACTAATACAACTATTCTGACATACAACAACGTACTTGTGATTGCAATATGAGGAGAAGTCAGTAGCACAACATGGAGACAGTTACTTGCTCGACTAATACAACTATTCTGACAAACATCGGCGTACGTGCGATTGCAATATGAGGAGAATTCAGTGGCACAACATGGATACAGTTACTTGCTCGACTAATACAACTATTCTGACATACATCGGTGTACTTGTGATTGCCATATGAGGAGAAGTCAGTGGCACAACATGGAGACAGTTACCTGCTCACCTAATACAACTTTTCTAACATACATAGGCGTATTTGTGATTGCAATATGAGGAGAAGTCAGTAGCACAACATGGAGAAAGTTACTTGCTCGACTAATACAACTATTCTGACAAACATCGGCGTACGTGCGATTGCAATATGAGGAGAATTCAATGGCACAACATGGATACAGTTACTTGCTCGACTAATACAACTATTCTGACATACATCGGTGTACTTGCGATTGCAATATGAGGAGAAGTCAGTGGCACAACATGGAGACAGTTACTTGCTCGACTAATAAAACAATTCTAACATACAACGGCGTACTTGTGATTGCCATATGAGGAAAAGTCAGTGGCACAACATGGAGACAGTTACCTGCTCACCTAATACAACTTTTCTAACATACATAGGCGTACTTGTGATTGCAATATGAGGAGAAGTCAGTGGCACAACATGGAGAAAGTTACTTGTTCGACTAATACGACTATTCTGACATACAACTGTGTACTGGTGATTGCAATATGAGAAGTCAGTGGCACAACATGGAGACAGTTACTTGCTAGACTAATACAACTATTCTGGCATACAATGGCGTACTTGTGATTATAATATGAGGTGAAGTCAGTGGCACATCATGGAGACAGTTACTTGCTCGACTAATACAACTATTCTGACAAACAACGGCGTACTTTTGATTGCCATATGAGGAGAAGTCTGTGGCACAACATGGAGACCAATACATGCTCGACTAATACAACTATACTGACATACAACGGCGTACTTATGATTGCAATACGAGAAGAAGTCAGTAGCACAACAAGGAGAAAGTTACTTGCTCGACTAAAACAACTATTCTGAATTACAACGGCGTACTTGTGATTGCAATATGTGGAGATGTCAGTGGCACAACATGGATACAGTTAAGTTTTCGTCAAATACAACTATTCTGACATACATCGGCGTACTTGCGATTGCAATATGAAGAAAAGTCAGTGGTACAACATGGAGACAGTTACTTGCTCGACTAATTCAACTATTCTGACATACAACGTCGTATTTGTGATTCCAATATGAGGAGATTTCAGTGGCACAACATGGAAAGAGTTACTTGCTCGACTAATACAACTATTCTGACATACAACAGCGTACTTGCGATTGCAATATGAAAAGTCAGTGGCACAACATGGAAACAGTTACTTACTTGACTAATACAATTATTCTGACATACAACTGAGTACTGGTGATTGCAATATGAGAAGTTAGTGGAACAACATGGAGACAGTTACTTGCTCGACTAATTAAACTATTCTGACATACAACAGCGTACTTGTGATTGCAACATGAGGAGATGTCAGTGGCACAACATGGAGGCAGATACTTGCTCGACTAATACAACTATTCTGACATACAACGGCGTACTTGTGATTGCAATATGAGGAGAATTTAGTGGCACAACATATAAACAGTTACTTGCTCGACTAATACAACTATTCTGACATACAACGGCGTACTTGTGATTGCAATATGAGGAGAAGTCGGTAGAACAACGTGGGAAGAGTTACTAGCTCGACTAAAACAATTATTTTGACATACAATGGCGTACTTGTGATTGCAATAATAGGACAAGTCAGTGGCAACACATTGAAACAGTTACTTGCTCGACTAATATAACTATTCTGACATACAACGGCGTACTTGTGATAACAATATGAGGAGAAGTCAGTGGCACAACATGGAGAAAGATACTTGCTCGACTAATACAACTATTCTGACATACAACGGCGTACATGTGATTGCAATATGAGAAGTCAGTGTCACAACATGGAAACAGTTACTTGCTCGACTAATACAACTATTCTGACATACAACTGTGTACTGGTGATTGCAATATGAGAAGTCAGTGGCACAACATGGAGACAGTTACTTGCTAGACTAATACAATTATTCTGATGTACAATGGCGTACTTGTGATTTTAATATGAGGTGAAGTCAGTGGAAAAACATGGATACAGTTACTTGCTCGACTAATACAACTATTCTGACATACATCGGCGTACTTGCGATTGCAATATGAGGAGAAGTCAGTGGCACAACATGGAGACAGTTACTTGCTCGACTAATAAAACAATTCTAACATACAACGGCGAACTTGTGATTGCCATGTGAGGAAAAGTCTGTGGCACAACATGGAGACAGTTACTTGCTCGACTAATACAACTATTCTGACATACAATGGCGTAGTTGTGATTGCAATATGAGGAGAAGTAAGTGGCACAACATGGAGACAGTTACTTGCTCGACTAATCAAAATATCCTTACATACAACGGCTAACTTGTGATTGAAAATATGAGGATAAGTCAGTGGCACAACATGGACACAATTTCTTGCTCGACTAAAACAACTATTCTGACATACAACGGCGTACTTGTCATTGCAATATGAGGAGAAGTATTGGAACAACATGGAGACAGTTACTTGCTCGACTAATACAACAATTTGACCTACAACAGCGTTCTTGTGACTGCAATATGGAGACAGTTAATTTGCTCGACTTATACTATTATTCTGACATACAACGGCATACTTGTAATTGCAATATGAAGACTGCAACATGGAGAAAGTTAAATTTCTCGACTTATACTACTATTCTGACATACAACGGCGTACTTGTAATTGCAATATGAAGAGAAGTCAGTGGCACAACATGGTGACAGTAACTTGCTCAACTAATACAACTATTCTGACATACAAAGGCGTGCTTGTGATTACAATATGAGGAGAAGTCAGTGGCACAACATGGATACAGTTAGTTGCTCGACAAATACAACTATTCTGACATACATCGGCGTAATTGCGATTGCAATATCAAGAGAAGTCAGTGGCA
>PNEQ01018681.1:0-13161 GCA_003012365.1 Medauroidea extradentata | reverse complement strand
CCAAACAAGCCAGGAAAATAATCAAATGACTCTACTTTAAAATTCCTTGACTATATTTATATTTAAATTTTGAAAAGGTGAATTTAAATTAACATGTCCCCAATTACTAGGTTATTGAATTCTGTTGTATCATACCGGACACCTGACAGACTCACCCTGAAAATAGCATATAGCCTGTTAAGAAAGATTTACATAACATGAATTTAAATAAAAAAATAAAAACACCATTTAAAGATTTAACCAAGATGGGGAAGTGGCTGAACACTTCACAAGACGCCGCCTCCTTGTAATTTTCTTTGCAAAGTAAACTTTTATCTTCGTCCGGAAGAGTCGATTTCTTTTAGTCAGCATGCCTTCGGACCCACGCCAAATGAGGTTGAAATAATACGCCCTGAGATGTGCTCTACCATGATCTGAACAAATATTTGATCTGAACTTCATCCAAGTTGGAGGCACCACACTATGTACCACTTGCATATTTTATCTCAAAAACCAAATTGAAAATTCGGTGTGCAGATCTTACAAGGAACTAAAGGTTTTTGGATAAAGAGAGGCTGGAAAAGTTAGGTTTATCATACATTAAATACTGCTGAAAGGATTTACTACAATTGGGCAATTAAATGTGAACCTTTTTAATATCAGATTGTAGCTCATAAACTGTAAATACGCAATGCCAGCATTACAGTCAGTCAAGGGGGCCACTGGGACGTGCCGAGCTTGTGGCATGCCGGACCGTGCTAAGTGGTGAGAAGCCAGCGTGCAACTAGATCCCTAGTCTCATTCACTAGGTCCACGGAATGAGCATCTAGACACTTGCAGCACTGCATATGGTGATGCAAAAACCAAGATTGAGACAGTGATTCATCCACTAGAAACCACCACAGTATACGGAACTCTCTAAGTATCGACAACAGCCTATAGAGTACATGCTGCGAAGCAACCTTGTAGCTTGCAACAGAGCACCAGATTTCACATTCGCTAGCTTCTAAGGAGCGTTCTACTATGACACGTACGATACGGATCAAAAAAACGGAAAAGAAAGTCCTTCGGAGTCTCATCTACAATGAGGATGGTACCTAGAAAAACAATATAGTATTTACATAATACTTCTGAAATATTTTCACACCAAATGCAACTATGTAAAGTAATAATTCCGTGCGTATTTTATTTTTCAAGTTACAGTACTGAGCTATAAAAATGCCATATTTTCTAACGCTGCAGCAAATACTGAAAACACGTTTTTACTGGCTAACAAGCGTATGATGTAATTGAACAGTTGTTTTCGATTGCCCCGCCCGTCAGGAATTATAGTAGGTTTTGTAATTTTACACTGACTTACAAACTGGGCAAATTTAATGAACCCAGTTACTTAAAATCAAACTCGTAAAATTTGCTAGTTGCCAATTCATGCACCATTGCAGTTGAAGATTTCCTTAGTACTGTAAATAACGACGACTTCACTGATACTGAGTTGAGAGGAGTGAAAACAGCAAGGTAGTTCTCGCACATTGCAACGTTTTAGTGGTAGATTTGAATATGTCTGTTTAATTCAAACTCCAGAGTGATGATAGCTTACTACGAATTCACATAATATTGTCAAATCAGCTTTAGAACTATTAATTTTGGTTTACAGTCAACCGTATGAATGTCGCATGCATCGAAAAAATGAACCAACTGAGCTAATAGTTAAAAGTGTTTAAGCAAACCTACTGGCTCTTACAGACTTGTGAACCAGCGTCCTGATTGCACGAGTCGGGAAAATAATATAACACATTAATTTATCTATTAAAAATCAATTTTTTTCCTTCCCATATACAATTACTGTTATGTGCAAACGCAAAAAATATAGAAGCAGTGCTACTATCTTTTGACACATTTTGCAAAACCCTGCCCACCTCTCCAATTATCGGCCAATCACAGGTGCCTTAAACTCGCCTATTAGCTAAGCCATTTCTACAGTTGGAGCAGCAACGCAATGGAACAGCAAAAACGTAATAAATTAAACAGATGTCGAGATTTGGTCGCAACATTTAACTTAAAAGACCTTATTTTTTCATGCTTACAGTATCATACTGTACATAAAATAATTATATAACCACCAATAGCATTAACTATATGTACATTTGTCACTAATAGCAGACTGTTTCAGGTTTAGTTTTTTAGAAATCACGCAGTCCGCCTTATATTGTCACTCAGCGCTGTAGTAAATATTGTATTTGTAATAAATTTAATTGTTTTGCTGCACAAAGGAGCAACTACACACACTTATAACTATTCGGAGTCCCATCCACACCTATTCTTACTACACAAACTGGATTTAACGTAATTTCACTAACTAAACGTACTTTGCTGTAATGCAGTAACATGCCCAATGACGTCACAGGGACATCAATATGGCAGCACTCATATTTACTGAGCTAAAATAAACACACTTTTTATTTACATTTTTCTCGAGTTATACTGATGCAAAGAAAGAAAGTGGTACCATTATTCATTAAATTAAAAGTACATACTCTTAAATAAATGTAAACTTTAAAATCAGGTAATATTCCCATTGCATGCAAGTAGATATGAACGGATTCACAGAACAAAGCTGGTAAACTCCAAACCATTCCGATACATGAATCTGTGCAGCCAATAGGAATTGAGTATGTACAACATTAGTCATTTGCTTTACAGACTGGTAAAGCTAACCGCAATTTTTATAACTAAAAATTGTGCACTAGAAACAATAAACCACGAAAATTTATGTTCTTAAACTAGGAATTACTGTCGTATGAACATTTAATATGGTATATATTCATGCAGCGTAATTTTCACATAATGTAATTATTATAAATAGCAACATCATTTCATATTTGTTTTCAATGCCCTAAGTTATGATTTATGTCTTCGTGTGTATCGTACAATGACGATCTTCTTACATTTCCGTCATTCGTGTCCGTGGTTGTACTCTTCCGTTTCATTGTAGAAGAGGCCTATTTAAACTTTTGGGGCATAATTTGATGTCGTCCACATATTTATTCCACGTAATATTTAATGTTGTTTAAAAACGTTTTTGAACAAAAGGCAATTAAATTGGAATGGTGTAGTGAAAAAAATATTATTTTTCAGAGTATGTTGAAAATGTGGGGTGCAGGTCTTACATGGGAAGTGGATGGTTCAAGGGTAAAAACTGTATTACACTGGCATATTATAATAACTATAATCATACATTTAACTATACACTCTCATAACACTTCTTTGTTAACAATAGAATATCCTGAAAAAAAAAAAAATCAATAGAAAACAACAAACATGCCCTTTTCTACAATGCTACAAGATTTATTGCTCAAATGGCAATAAAACTTAAACAATTTCAACAAATAGTGCGCTTTTTTCTTTATTTTAGAGAAATATCCTTGCATGGTTACTTACAAAAAGAACAGAGTTTTCTTAAACATAATATTCCCTTAAACATAATTTAAAATTAATTAAAGAAAAAAAATTAGTATTTAAATTTCTGGAGCTTCTCATATTGTAAATAACAAAATGAAACAGAGAACACATTTTGGGTTGTCTTAACTTACACTACATCCAAAACACAAAGCGTATATAATTTTCGACAATATCCTGGGAGGGTCTACAACAAGTAACTTAGGGACAAAGAAGGAACACATGGCTGGACTTTTCTGAATTCGGACTTGGGTAAATCTTTTGCCAAAGCTAAACGATGTTCTCCATCTCACCAAGAGTTACCAAACACGGTAAAAACAATAAGAGCTACTTGGTGACTGCTACATCAGAATGCAGCCAAAGCTGTGTGGACACGAGAAGTCGCTTAATCATAAAGTGGCCAATTCTGCATGGACACGGGAACTGCTATATTAAGCACAAAAAAATATAAGTATCAAATAGTATAAGTAAAGTGGTAAGCATTTGGCGAAAAAAATTAAATATAACACTACAAAACTCACCCTAAATGAGACTTTATTAAGTTATAATAAATGGATATAAATATGAAGTTAACATTTCAACCTTCCATTCTCGGGACAGACATCACCAAGAGTTTCGGGTACCTATGCCTGTTTCCACCTTCCCGTCAACACCTACTTAAAAAGCATTCCACAATGCATCAGTAACATAAAAAAGGATGAAAACATAACCCAGGCCACTGTTCAAGCTCAGACAAAGCCTTCACTATGTCTGTTCCTAACATTAACTCATTAGCTTGTCGAGTACCTGTCCGCATGCACATAGTTGTGTCAGGGAGCAAATGGGTAAGCCCCTTCTAACCCATTATTATATAACCAATAAAGTGTTGAATATACAAAATAAGTACATAAAATACGTTCATGCTACTTTCGGTTAAAGGTTTCAATGTTTAAAATACGGAATAAACAAAAAAAAAGTTGTTAACCATGAATTTCTAAAATTCTGCCAATGACCCCATACAAAATTTTGTCATCCAAGGCGGAGTTGTTTTAGCTGACTTTGGCTCCGACTCCACCCAAAATCGCTTAAAATCCAAAACTGACTTCGTAACTCCGATTCCCCGGCTCTGATTTTCAGTTATACATTATTCAAACACACTGCAAGCATTTCAAATCAAACACGAATTTTGACAAAAGTAGAGTGCTCAAATAACAATTGGAATGCAGCCAAATATTGTCAAAGGGAAAAAAAATAGAAACTACAGCAATTACCCATCATTTTGGCATAACAAGTGCTACTAACAGCCAAGCTGCAAACACTAGCAAAAGACCTCGTGGAATACATGAGACTGTTCAGAAATAAATACAGTGACTGTATGCCTTATCCATAGTTTTCACCAACCACTGTTGAAAAATGAGGGAAAAAATTTAAACATAAACATGAAAATCTTAAGAATTTGTATTTTTGCGCACACCGGGCACAGTTTGCTGCACGAACTGCTAGTGTACCACTCACTGTGTACAAGAACAGCTGATCTAGTGGTTTCAGCCAGAGTATCTGCTTCTTTACGTAATGTTCTAGACGTGCGACGTTAAGTGGCGGTGCTGGTGGGAGCAGCAAGGAAGCGATGCTGTGTTGAACGCGCACACAGCTCGCGGCCCGGGCGACACCAGTACTTCACTCACATCCATCTTACTTGTTGCTCGCTCGCCACACACTTACGTAACAATATGATTTGATATCCCCCGCACCGCCTGCAAACCGCTTCCCCATAAAACATGTGTATTTAATTATATTGTCTTGCTTGCTCGCTTGCCGCAGTCCCGTTTCGATTGCAAACAACGTAGGGCGCAACATTGGAGTACTAGGACACGGCCATGAAGTAATGGACTGTGTGCAGTTATATACGATTCCGTGGCCTGAGGCGTAATGTCTCCTAAAAAGAAAGGTTCTAGTGATTCTTCTAAACCGAAGAGAGATCGCAAAGTTCTTAGTTTGAATGACAACATAAAAATTCTACATTTACTATAAGACAACATGTCTGTTGCAAAAGTTGGCCACAGGTACAAAAAAAATATATATCTATAGTACGTCACGAAACAAAGCACAAGAAATAAGATCAAGTGTTAGTACTTCACCTAAATGGCAAAAAAAAATCATTCCAAGTTAATTTTAGTGTAATCAGTGGTGCCATATTAAAAGGAAAACAGTTAAATCTTTGTCCTACTTATCCACGTTTACAGTGGTGTAAAATATTTTATTGACATGTGTGAAAAAATCATGCCAATTCATTTTAGTGTAATCAGTGATACCATATAAAAACTAAATTTCTTTAACTACATCCCTAATTACAGTCAAAATATTTTACATTTATGTTAATAAACCCATTCGTTTCTGTAATTTAGATGCATGTCATACAAGCAAGAAGTGTTTATAGACAATTGCAAAATATTCATGCCTACATAGTCGTAGTTGTGCTTGTTCCACTGTTATTTTGTTTGGTTGACAAAGGTAAAGTAAGCAGTACACTGGAGAAATAGTGTTATCAAGTGTCATTCTATTAACGCTTCTGGAGACACTCCCTCTCCGCCCAGTGCACGTCTTTGGCAATGAAGGGTGGAGAGAGATAGCATGGCACATCATGTTATGCAGTATTGCAATGTCAGCGGTGGCCGATCATCTGGCTCGCCGTGCGCTGTTGCCAAGTCACAGCGTTCTTGCAGTGTGGCTGCCGCTGTATCATACATACGCCACACTGCACACGTTACGAGTAATTTTTATGATATTTAAATGTTGTGGGACACTTCATGAACGTATTGAAGATCTGTACCACACAAATATAGTAGTAATTGCGGTTAGGGGTTAACACTGTTTTTAAATTGCATATGGCGATTTATGTACGTTATTAAGGTGTCTTGAATTTATATGCGGTTTTCTCTATTCATGGAGTTACGAAATACTGCAGATAAGGCGGGCCAACTGCATAAAAAATGGAATAACCTAATTTCTGTACTAAGAACACATTAATTTTTTAAGAATTTTAGGTTTTAACTTATCAAATACAGTGATCTCTATCTCTAAGTCTAGGGTCTTCCAGTTTAACAACTGTATTTTTTGGTCCCATTTACAGTCCCAACATACTTTTATCATACAGTTTAAAAATCCCTTCAATTTAAGTACAATTTTTTTCAGTCCCTTGAGAGTCCTTAAACCGAGAGATTGCTGTAAATCACTAAAAGAGCACGTCTGATACTATTCCTGTTCTGTGAACTAACTTCAATAAAAACTAAAACTGTCCGAAGAGAAATGCATTATTACAGAAGGAACAGCGTTCCTATTGACAGAATCTGGTATAAACTAATACCTATGTCTTACTTTTTTATTATGACTTTTGCACATTGTCATTGTACAATCTTTGCAGCAATTTACATTGCTGAATTTATATGTATTGTATATAGAAATTGGAGAACTTACCACCTTGCCCCAGTTGAAAGGAAAAAAATACAGTATGTGTGATATGTCGAGGAAAATAAGGAGGCACGTGACCAGCAGAGTGAGGATGGTGACAAACATCATGAGCCGCAGCCGGCTGGCAAGAGGCAGCATATATACGCCCACCTTGACTGTTCCAGAAGAACACAGGCACGCCAGGCACGCAACTGATGAGATCTGCACACACCACACAGCACACATACGTTAATCACCAAAACATATGCACCAAAATCACTACACAATGTTTACAACCACACAAATGGTTCAGGCTTAAAGAGATTGAATGACTGTGCCTTTGTGACTTCTTTTTCTAGTCTTGTAATACTCTGTACTACATAGGCCCTACATTTACCAGTTAATCTACAAATTATACGCTATATCATGGCTAGAGACATGAACTTTTCGCGAAAAGAATTTTGCCCCACTTTGTTCCAGTACCTTATGTGCATGTCTGCAGTTCTGCTTCATGGATATTGGCAGCGTGCCTTTGAACTGTGACGTTTCTCATTTGACTGTACCAATCACAGTAAGGTTGCTGTAACACCACACGTCTGTGATTTGCGTGTAAAACCCCACTACACACGAATGTCAAAACATCCAATCTCTGACCGTGAAGCAAGTCTGGAGACGTGCACACAAGTCACTGACACAAAGTGAGGCAAATTTCTTTTCGCGAAAAGTTCATGTCTCTAATCATGGCAAATTAGATTCCTAAACAGGGAGCATATTCTGTAACTTTTCAGTCTCTTATTCGATTTTTATATAAATATAGTTAGTGGTTGAACTATCTTTATTATGAGAATTCGTATTCTGTAACTAAAAATGGCATCGTGACTGTCTTTCAAAAGCTTCGTGACTCTCTTTATATAAAGATAGGGTTCTAGGGTATTGTCACAAGACAAAGTTCATGAAAAAGGCCGACATATTTAGGTTGTGTTCTACGGCCATGCTCGTTGGAGAACAAATTCGATTGAAATATTGCTTGGAAGAGGACAGAAATACATTATTTTATTTTTCCTTCAATAATGAAACATGTATGGTGAATTATATGTCTGTTTATATTAACTTTTAATGCAGACGCAAACAACAAATTCAATACAACACGCGTGCTGCTATCTCTTGGCCGGAGATACTAACACAGTGCCAGTGCTGCTATTTCTTGTAAGCGCAACACACTACCTTTTCATGAGGGATGAAGTTATAAGTTATAAAATTGGAATTCCAAAGAGGAACAAATATGATTTATATAATTTAAACTAAACTTAAGTACTTAGTAGTTCAAAACATGCTGTGAAAAGGGAGAAAATATAATTCAGCAAGATGTACGAAGGTTTTCTGAACACACCCTACAGTTTTGCCAAGTATACAGATATTCTGGTAAAGAGAGGTGTTAGAGAATACGATATAAAGACAGTCACGAGTGACCATCTTAATCTCTGTCGCTCACGAAAGACAGTCATAAGTGACCATCTTTACCAAACGTGAAGTTAGATAACAGACCTCCAGGTTGCTGAAGATAAGCAACTTGATCTCTATAATTTCTGTCCAACTTCTTCAATATATTTTTTCCAACAATACACTATAAAGTATTAAACAAGAACTTACCAACATAACTATTGAGCCTGCTTTACAACAACAAAATAAAACATTATGCAAGAATTTTAACTGATCTATATATCACTCTTGCTTGTGGTGAAAAATTTGCAGTAGCAATTTCACAACCATAAGCATAACTTAAAATATATGTAAATTTTTTTGGAACTTGTAAAGTCTTGCCTTCACATGAACAACTAACTGATGATGCAAGGATTTCACAATGCATACTAGCCTCCAGTGATACTCACCAACAACAGAACACGAATGACACCCGTGGATGACTTGAGGTGAGATTCATCACAGTAAAGAATTACTCCTGAGAACAGGGAGCCAGAATGTGGAGATTCCGGCAATTGGCTGTGGTAATTGGCATGGGAGTCCCACGACCGCACCGTCACCGCAGGGGACTCACAGTCGGGGAGCCCCCTTGCCACGCCTGTCTGACTGCCCGCTATTTCAAAATCCTGAAATACAGCATTGACAACACAAACTAGTACTACATGTTTATAAAAAGTACACAAAGCACATATATTTCAATAGTACACAGTAAATTTTACTGCTCCATCATTTGGAAAAGCTTAACCTCCACAGATTCCATTACATTTTAAAAAATTAATTAATAAACCAGAGTACGTATTAGCAGTTTCTAAAAAAACTCTTTTGCCTATCTACAAGACAAAAGAAATATAATAGACACTTTTTCTTCACTAAACTTTACTAATAAATTCTTTGGTAGGTGACAAGAAAATATAATACTTGAGCTCTTCTTCTTATTCACTGAAAACAGTCAGAAATGTATAGCTACTTGTTAATATAATGAGATGTGTGCCCTTTTAAACGCCCACTAAATTCTGCAAGAAAGGCATAAGTCTAAATGGGAAGTAATAGACTTACCCCCTTCTTTCCATGCACTAAAGAATTCATTCTTCTGAAATTGAAATAATATCACTCTATTCCACAGGAGGTATAATACGACTAATCAACAAATTTTCACTAACTAAATTAAATTATCTAGTTTATAGAATATTTAAAAATTATAACAACCTCTACATGAAAATTACTACCCACAAACTAACAAACTAAACAACAGTCAGCTCTTTATACCTATAAATTACACAAGTTATGTTATTAGTTAATTAAAATGTAATAATTTTGTTACAAGTTGGGAACAGTACACTGAGAGATGGAGGTTTTTGATTAAATAAAAGAAAAAAGAAAAATAAAGCAAAGCCCAAGTTATTTACAGCTATCCACATAAAACTACTTAAAGTTCACTAAAGATTAATCTCTAACAAACAAGTGTCTTTCTTAAAGAAACCTGTATGTCACATGTAAATGGCAAACCAAATAAGTTGTTAATATATACACTCTGGTTAAAAATTCAAAACAATAAAGTCTCAGTCCTCTATACAAGCTTTCTGTTCATTAAATGTCTCTCAACATACTCAAAAATGGTGAACCCAATATCCTAACTCGGAGCACCCTGATCTCTCTACGCCCTCGTTGACACAACTCGCAGCACACAATACTGCAGAATTCTTCGAGTTACTGTCACCTCGATTCACTCGCTAACAAGGTGCTTCTCTACAAAAACTCTCAACCTATGGGGCAGCTCTTTTACATGCTCTTAATCAAAAGTCCAGAAATCTCTAGGCGAATCCCTGTCTTGGAATTACGAGAAACACGTCGCATTAGGGTTAAAACATAGTCGGTGAGCAGTGAGTTGGTAGAAGAATTCTACAGACCATTATATTGACTGTTATGTAAGTGTTTAGTAACTTACACAGGCATGCAGCTGGCTGCTGCAGCGTGACACAAAGGGAAATGTGAGTCACACAGTGTGCACTGCTGTCTATTACTCCAGTCACCAGATATTTCAACTACGCTGCTCACACTATAATTGTGGCTCGCAACAATATGCCTACTTGTTTCAGTTTGACCCAGGTGGCAGGAGGTTATGCCTTTCACTGTGCTTGGCCTGCCATATGTCCACATTGTAGCCATAAAGTTTAGTAGCTAAGAATCTTTGTCTGTCTGCTACTGTGTTGTCTATATGTGTATGTGTTCGTATAGTGTTACCCTATCAAGGCCTTGCAGTTGTGCAAGGGCAGTGTAAATGCACAGCCTATTGATGAGTAATTAACAGAGCCAGACCATGAAGTTAAAAAATAATGAAGCGTTCAGAAAATATTTGTGTTCTTACGTAGTTCTTAGCTACAAAGAATTATAATTCCTTCTCCAAAAGCACAATGGCAGATGCCTTTAGGCATGTCAAATAAACAATTAAAATTATATTAAACAAATCTAAACTAATAACTAATATTCCATGCATAATAAATTTGTACTGAATCACCTATCATTAAGAGTTGCTTACCAGCAAAATATAATGTTGTACATACAACATGAATACTTTTCTTCCATGAAAAAAAAAAAAAACCATGATACAGCAGTGACTGGCATGTTTTTGTGTTTTGCAATTGATAAGAAAAAGTAGCAAAGCCCTGGAGATGTTAACTGGTGACAACTAAACAGCATTGGTCAGTTGCAACACATATTCCCCACTAACCATTTCGAAATGAAAACACTGCACTGCACACTGCACAAAATAGGCAAGGTGTGGGGGAATATTGGGTTTACCACGCCATGTGTCAGAATTTGACTACGGACCTGAGACTATACAATGTTAGGGTATATCTGTGAGGCAGCTACAGTATAACTACATACGACTGACCAAGGGATCAATTCTGCAAACACTTCAAATCATTCCCCACCAGCAGACTATGTAAGCACAGCATAGTGGTATGCAAGGCAGTTGCCGCTCACTCAAAGACCTCCTGGGCAGCCTGGCAAGGATAAGACCTTCTACAGGAAAGGCGGAAACCTAAGCCAAATATTGTAAATAGAGTTATGAAGACTTATCAGTACTGTAACAGGAGTGTTCTATGTTCTAGGGACAATGCAGGGGTTAGGGACACGTTCAAAGTATTTTTCTCATTTTTTATAGAATGTCACAAACTATCAGTTTCACCAAAAAAACACATATACAACATTTCTTATAAAGGAGGCCCTATTCACTTTTGTTGGACAAACTTTCTGTGATTTGCAGCATGCCACATAAAAAATATTCAACACTTACTATTTATTTTAAGTTACACATCGCAGTACACTGAAAATTGTTTGCCAAACAACAAATTTTTAAAAAATATTTACACATCTTGTGTGTCCAGCAAATAGATACTTTTTTCTACAGAAGTGTCCATTTAAAATGTGTCAATTGTGACCAGTTATATTTGCAAGATATATATTCTTTTCAAACCACTCACACCTTCAAGCAGTTAAAAAACTTTCACTCAGAAAGGAATAGGATACTTTGCAATATCCAAATCAGTAATATGGTTTCGTATGGCTATAGAAAAGACCCTTACATGACACATGAGGATTTCTGTTGAGCTCACATTGCGGAAGGGGGTTAACTGATTATATACTTGCGAAGTAGGTTTGTGTTTTACTTACATCTGCTCTTCATTGAAAGACTTGCAGTTTTTAACAGGAAAATAGCATGTATACTACAATGACAAATTAGGTTAGAAAAAACTGTCAGAATAGTATAGTCACTTTTCAATCTCTTGCAACAGATAATTGCATAAAACTTTTGAGAAGTGAAGCAAAATCCAAACACAATACATTATCCAGGCCTCTACAAACAGCACTGTCAAAATACTATTGTAGTGGAAGTTACACATCCTCATCTCATATTTCAGGGAACTGCAGACAACAAAAGTTATGAGGATTCAAAGAATTTATTAGCGTTACCAAATTTGAATGCCTCGAATCTTTGAAAGTAATACGTAATTGTTTGAAAAATTTAATTCTGTCTATTCAATTTTTCCCACAGAATGTTTTTTGCTAGGATATAAAGATTTGGATATTTTTAAAAAAATGTAAAAAATTTGCAGCAGGTGCTCTGCCCTCTGGATCTTTTAGTATGTTGTACCGTACACAGCGGAACAACTATGCCATGTTTAAAAACTCTGGAATTTTTTGCAATCCAATACCTTCTTTTGGTCTTATTTGACTGGATATGTATTTGTATTTGGTTTTTGAGGATGATGCTGACATCTTCAATTCTTTGATAATAGACACACTTTGAATGATATCACAATGAATCACTGCAGTCATGAAAAGGGTACCGTAATGGAATATGAACTTAGCATGCTTTCTATCCTAAACTTCTGGGACTTTGGTAACAGAAAAAAAAAATTTTTTACTGGTGGTTGTCGAAACAAGAAAATTAAAAACATCTAAACAACATTCCAAACCTTTTCATTAGCGGTTTTAAAAAAAAAGTCACTGAAAAAGGTGTCAAGGTAGTCTTTCTCTTTATAGTATAGAAACTTTAATGGTGATTTATATTTTTCATTAAGTTTCTAAAGTGAATTAAAATGTTGCAATCCTATCTGTTTCATTAACGATATTCAAAATACTCTTAAATTTTCAAATTATTCTCTTTTTGCTGATGATATAAAAATCTCTCGTCAAATAAAATCCATTAACGACTGCCTTCTTTTGCAATCAGATATTGATTCACTGACTCTTTGGAGTCAAAATAATCTTATGCCATTAAATGTTAAAAAAACTCAACTCATCAGATTTTCCAGG
>PNEQ01018680.1:0-13241 GCA_003012365.1 Medauroidea extradentata | reverse complement strand
ACGTCAGTGTTTCTTAGGTTTTCTTTACATACTTATTTAATTTTTTTTTGCAATGAAACTTTTGAAACAGTTTTTCGCACATTAATATATTTGTTTTGTGTTATATATAATATTGCGATTCTGTAAGGGGTATATTGAAACAAATTGGGAACACGATAAGTCTGTTTTGTGCATTTTACCATAACCATAACCAACAATTTGGTATAAGTTTAGTTATCACTTTATTCATGCTCACTAAAATATATCAAGGCAAACATTATGTTTATCTGGTGGTTATAGTATACTGCTCTTAACAGCAGCTTTGATGTCATTTTATTAGTTAAACGTAATTGTGGGTACTTATTTTGCTTGACCTATCGGTGCTGAGCTGAACTAATATAAATAAATGTTTTAGTTTTTTTTTTTTAATTCCATTCAGAAATAAATTAGTCTTACACCCATGCATGACTATCTAATATTTGTATACTACGAATAAGATATGTCCCATTGCGATTTTGCTTACAGGTAATTTGCATCAATTTAAGTATATCAATTTTAAGCTACCTACGCAACAGAACCAAATATCAAGATACTTCGTTTACAGAAATCAGTTTAAAAATTATGTTCTCCTGATATACTAACGTTAGTACTACATGACAGGAAGTAGAACGAGTTCTTTGCAGTTACCTAAATTTGGGCTGTGGGTTGGTTGGTAGAGGAAGGGGGGGGGAGGGGAGGAATCTTTTGTGTACTCTCTACCAACTCGTGCCCGTGGTAGCACCTGGGTTGAAAAACGCAACAGCTCGCAAAAAAATTAAGCATATCTCGTCTTAGTTATGAAAAAACAAATAAATACAGAATGATACAAATGTAAAACAGCATCGAGTCTTATAGCACACGAGCGATTGTATGTGCAAGAACAGGTGATTCTCCCAGCATGCAATCTGTTCGGACATCACGGGCCAAGTAGTCTATTTATCTCGATGGTCAAACCTCGCGTCCGTCTGTGTATTTTCGTGCATTGGCGATGTTTCACACTGTAGATGTCGGTGAGAAGGGGAAGGTACAAACCGGTTTGTTCACTGCTGCATGGGGTGCGAACGTCATGAATGACGGTGGGTGACTGTGCAGCGCTCTAGCGTGCGATTTACAAACTAAGACGATACAAGGCATTACAGCAGCGCACTGCAGCGGTGGATTATCCAAGCTTCTCCTCAAACGCGTAGAGTTTCTCCTATCCTTTCGCGACTTCTACCCAGTATATATATTCAAAGCTACAGGTCTGACAAATTGGCGGGTTCGCTGACCTGAGGGCTAGTCTCCAAGATTATCTGTAAACGCAAGCAGGCGTCAACCTCTCATTAGCTGCTGGCGGGCACAGTTTATATGGGCTATGTTTAGTTATAATTCTATTATTGGCTCAGTGACTTCCAGTAGGTATCAAACAACTCAAAGGGGCTGTTCTTTTGTCTCGCTAACGGCAGTGGCGTCCTCTGATTCGCCGGTGCGAAGGGGAGAATAACGAATCAGATGCAGCCATTGCCTTTGGAGAGCTAAAAGAAGTGTTAAAATGGTCCTCGTGTGCAGGGTTGCCAGACGTAAGGCCGCGGCCTACTACTAAAGATGGCTATGGCTGTGGTTGACGCAGTGGTTAGAGCGATCGCCTCCTGCCAAGGGTCGGTCCCGGGATTTTCGCGCGTGGAAGTCGTGCCGGACGATGCCGTTCGTCAGCGGGTTTTCTCGGGGATATCCTGTTTCCCCCGCCCCTTCGTTTCGGTGCTGCTCCATGCTCACATCCTGTGACACGAACTTATACTGCTCGACAAACCTAAGTGTGTCCTCGGAAAATATGTGAACTACAGCCGACCCCCTCTCTGACATATCTCACCCTCCTACTCTCCTTCGACCCGCTACAGCCAATAGCGAGCAAGTAGTCTGGCCGTCGCGACACGCACTTCGTACTGTGTCTCATAGGCGCAACTAGAACGAACATGTGGGGAGGGCACAATTCTGTGAATACTGTTATACTCAAGCTACCCCTACCTGTAATCAGTAACGTAGTCAGAATTTATGAATTTCAGACGGGGAAGGATGGCTATCCTGTGAATATTATAAAGTATCACGCACCACATCTTCAAGCGGGGGGTCCGGGGGTCCTCCCCCGGGAAAATTTCGGATTTCTAGGTGCAAAATAGTGCTATTTTAGCATATTTCATTGCTAAACATCACTGGTTATTCAATATTTAATTAATTGTAATTTTTAAGACCTTGGTTGGTTATTTTTTATTGGGGGGGGGGGCTGTGCTCTAGTGCCCCCCCCCCCTTAGTTGCGCCTATGCGTGTCTCTTCAACCAGAAAGTGACAACCAGCGTGTAGTTGTCCAACCTTTATTTCATGGGTTTGCACAGGCCTATTAGACCTACTACAGATGGTCACTTACTATATGAATGGACTCTACGTGGAGGGAGGGATCCAAGACATTCCCCTTCACTGCTTTCTCACGGCAACCTCGAAACACTAGCGCTCTTACCTCCCCTACCTACACTTAGGTATTTCGAGCAGTAGTTACTAGAATTATAGCGAGTGCTTTAAAGAAAACGCGAAATTGTTATGTCTTTACACACTGCATGTTGTCACTGATTTTTGATGAAAAGAATTTTGAACCAACCTGTTTCATTGGCTTATGTGCAGTACCTGCAGCTTTACTGCGTGGTATTGTGTCTTTGCGCAGATAAGTCACTCATATGACTGTGCCAATCAGAATAAGTTCATTATGACACCACATATCTGTGATTTACGGGTAAGCGCCAGACGCTGAAAGTTAATGACAACCAATCATTGACCACGAGCAAAAACTGCACATGTGCACGTGAGGCAATAACCAATTGGTGCGAAGTTTCACAAAAAAGTCAGTGGCTTAATTATACTAAATTATTAGGGACTCCTGTTTTTCGCGAAAAGAATTTTGCCCCAGTTGGTTTCAGTGTCTTACGTGCACATCTCCAATTCTGCTTCATGGTTATTGGCAGAGTGTTTGTGTGAAGAACCGTATAATATTTCATTTGACTTAACCAATTACAATAACGTTCTTGCAATGCCACACGTCTGTGATTTGCCGGTTGAATCCCAAGGCTCGTGAGAGTTAAAATATCCGATCACTGACCACGAAGCAGAATTGAAGATTTGCACATAAGGCACTGAAACAAAGTGGGGTAAAATTCTTTTCGCGAAAAATAGGGGTCCCTATAATTATTTGTGACCACTTACTAATAAGCGGCAGTGGCTATAACGTCAACGAGCACACCAACCTCGATAACAGACTAAATAGTAATACAGACGCGACATGACGTGGCGGCTCATTTGATACGGGCTGACTTCGCCGATTATTGGCGGCTCGAGGTTGTTGATACCATCCCCGTGTATGTTTGGCTCCTGCATGTTACTACAGGTTTCCTATTGGCCTGGCTGCCGGGTAGCAGGGCAGCCGCCTAACGTTGATTGACAGTAGGTGTTTCCGCCATGTTGCTGACCAGGGAAGCAATTTTGCTTGCGTGTATGACTGATCTTGCCGTCCTACCGACTCTTCTACTTCTGTATTTCTAAATATTGTGTGCTTGTATAATTCTCGGCGACACAGCAACCTTACTTGGCAACAACCTAACTGCTGCCGCTGATGCTTACACGTGTTTTGGCCCTGGTGTGGTCGCCATTTTGTAAAGTTTAAATTCGGTTTGTAGGTTATGTATAGAGGTACGTAAATTTCGCAGATACATTCCAGGTCAGGTTGAACGCCAATTATGTATACTTCATTGTCATGTCTGTGACTTGCTGGCGGCTGTTACGAAACGCGTTTGACTACTGCAAGCCAGTAGTAAGTAAGGAAATAATGCGAAGTGTTATCGCTTGCTACTTGCTTGTACGGTTCTAAGCCAATAGATAATCGATTGTGGCCAGTGGGTGTATAGGACTGACAAGTCTAGGCTGCCGCCAGATGAATCCGCGAAATTGACGTACCTCTAGTTATGTATAAATACTTGCATTGTATTTTGGTGATACAGTGTTTATTTGTAAGTATAGCCCATCATAGTTTTCTTATACGTTAGACTGCAGTTATTTATGCTTGTATTGTGCCTTTGGTTAGCCTCTGAAGATTATTGTGTAAAACTTTTACTTCATGTGCCAAACAATTTTTAAATTTTGGCGCGAAAATTTTAGTTTTCATTCAACAGCTCGCTTGATACTGGCCATAGTTATCTACGTAATTTCTGAACAGAAAAGAAGAATAAGATTTTGTCCGAATTCGTTAAGTACTGAGGAAAGGACAAGTAAAGTATACAAGGTTACATCTACGAAAGTACGTACTTGAATTCGAACACAGACTAATAAAAAACAACAAACAAATGAAAATCTAAAAAAATGAGAAAACAAGCCTAGTTTGGCTGTAGTCAACACGTCACATCCATAAACCAAAGCAACAGAACATGAAATATCACATGAGGAATTAGTCAACAACAAATAAATAGAGACCGGAATAATCCCCGGATTCACTGACCTGTAGGCTAACATCCAAGAATATTTGTGGACTCAAGCTAACAGCAGCTGCTCATTAGCTGCTCGCTGCTGCAGTGAAATGGGCCTGCATTTAGTTATTATTATTATTATTGGGTCAGCGACTTACACGACGTGTCAAATAAGTCAGGAACCAATTGTGAAAGTGACACGAACGTACAGCTGGTGAAATTCTCGCTTGTGCCTAAAAGAAACGGCGAATTTTTCAGATCCCTACAAATAGAGGAAAATAAAACAAACATACAAAAATAAAAGTCGAAATACAAACTAAAATAATCTGTAAAGCTCAGGACACCACAATTTTTTTTATATTTGGAATTTTTTTTTTCGCCAATCACTTACAATGTACAATTATTACTTATCATGTAAAATACAATACCAATCAGAACATAAGTCGGTAAACATTTAGTTTGTGTGTCTCTGAGCAGTGATGCTCTAAGTGGAGAGAGTACCATAAAAATGTAATAATAAAGATGGACAAGCAATAACATTGTACTAGAAATATGTATATACAAGGACACACTAAGACAATCTATATGTTAACAAGGACAATCATACTATTCTTATGGGCTATTCTAGTATAAAGTAGTTAATTGGTGATAAAATCAGCCATACAGCACAACATATCAAATCACTTAACAGTACTGTTTGGACAACTATGATGTGTGAGTCAGATACCAGTGCAAAAAAACAGTTAGAGCTGGTTAAAGAAACCACGGCAGTGACTGTAAATAACGAATGTTACATTGAGGAGGAAAAGTCAAGATCAGCCTACTTAGAATATAACTATTCTGTACTGCAGATATGTAAATAAAGGTAAACAAGGAACATTTACAAAACTTATACACAGAATCATGACATTTTCCCTCCTGGAAAGACAGCACAGACTATACTGAGACGAAGACGATATGGACTCAAGACAGAACAACAACGACGACGACTTCACAGCCAACAGGCTAGACGACACAACGGCGCAGACACAAAAGAACACAGTAGATTTCTAAAGACCGACTTTTCGCGACCTATATTGATCGATACAGATGATGGTTTACTGCGAAGCTTGCAAACACTGTAGTTTCTTATGACATGTATGATTCGTTGCTAAGTATACGTCTGACACAGCCCAGCTGTCTGCAGACCAATAATATGAATAAAATATTTCAATAGCGGGATTCTTATTGACTTAGTTAAATAGTGCAACATCGCCACGTAGAAGCGAAAGCCAGTAATTTTATTTTACAAGATGAAAGAAAGTAGGTTGAAACCCAACAAACAGTCAAGTTTTCCTGCGATAAACCATCAGTAGAGATGGTGAAAAATCGCGAGAATGTATTCTGCCAGCGTATTCTGCAAATCAGTGTATCATCCTGCGTCATGTATTATTGGCCGGCGGTTATGTGGCACAGTCTAGATGTTAACAGACGAATAATAGACGTCCAGTAGTAGTGCACCAGAGTTATCATTGGCCCAGTCGAATAGGGACTCGCCAGTAACGAAATAAAAGCGTCAGAAATGAATATATTACATTGAAGCCTAGCAAAACGTCAACTTTTCCCGCGATAAATCACCTCTATCTCTATTGATCGAGAATTTCGATAGCGTGTCCGAGTAAATCTGGCTGACTCCAGCCGGTTACTTCGACGGCGGGGATATGACGCCGATTGCAGTGACGCTGTCTATGTTACATTGAAGCCTAGCAAAACGTCAACTTTTCCCGCGATAAATCACCTCTATCTCTATTGATCGAGAATTTCGATAGCGTGTCCGAGTAAATCTGGCTGACTCCAGTCGGTTACTTCGACGGCGGGGATATGACGCCGATTGCAGTGACGCTGTCTATGTTACATTGAAGCCTAGCAAAATGTCAACTTTTCCCGCGATAAATCACCTCTATCTCTATTGATCGAGAATTTCGATAGCGTGTCCGAGTAAATCTGGCTGACTCCAGTCGGTTACTTCGACGGCGGGGATATGACGCCGATTGCAGTGACGCTGTAATGGACCTCCAGGCTACTGGGGCGCCTCTGGGCCGAAGACATGGAATGATTGTTGACAGGAGGAGGGGAGTGCAACGGATGTAAACATGTCCGTCCATCTCGATCGCAGCCGTGCGCTAGTTTACAGTTCTTGTCATCCGCTGTGGGCGCCAGTGGAAGATTGTTGGCAGGCGTGCCGTTGAAGACACGCTGTTGAAAATACATAGTCGCGCAGCCGGGTGTCGCACAACTATCGTCTAGCTATAGGTGGTTCGGGGTAAAGTGAGCACATCCTATTAACTTCTTTTTTCTATTAAGATAATTAGTAGAGAGGGTGAAATTTCGCGAATTCCAATGACCTGCATGTTAGAATCAAATATCCTATGCATACTAAAGTCCCGACCATTTGTCCACTAGCTGCTACTCAGTGGAACAGCAGACAATGAACGAATAGACAGGGCTTGAGTATGAATAGGATATTTAATTCTAACATGCAGGTAATTGAATTCGCGATATTCCACCATCTCTTAATAATTAGTATTTTCTGCCACACAGTAAAAAAAAATATATACTTTCACAAAAAAAATTGAAAATCAAGTTTCCACAAAAGTTTTTTGTAACACTACAAAAATTTGTAAAATTTAAAAATAACTTCTGATTTTACGAATTTCTTCATAAGTTATATTATATTAATAATATTTCTGTAAATCTACAAACACATTTTGTATATTTACAGCTAATATCTGGTTCATTTTACAACAATTAGTTTATACTGCTACACATTTTTTTAAAGTACGAATTGTTTTGTGAATTGTGATAGGTCTCCTAGGTTTATTTGGTTTCAAATCGAAAAATTCCCTCATTACAATTTATTTTACTAGCTCCTAAACGTGTTTGCGATATTTGTAACCACTTTTAAAGGTTTTTGACATCGTACTTTTATTATCTGATGATTATGTTACGATATTAGTTTACAAGATTTTCATTGTAAATGTAATTTTTTTTTTGCTGTGCACGTTTTTGATATAAGTAAAGTAATCTAAATAACAGTTAAAGCATATGCGCAATTCGGGGGTGGCGAGGGGTGGCACTGGCCACCCCAAAATGTTATTGATAGAGAACATAAAATTCTCTTTCTTAGCTTAGGAATATAATTTTGCCTGTGCATTTTCCAATACACCTTTTTTAAATACAGCTAATTATATAAAATAATCAATACGTAGAGACACTGGAAAATCGCGGGAATAGTTGACTATTTGCTAGGCTCCAACATACTGTATATAACACTGAATGTTTCGTATCGACATTGGCTATGGTTAGAGACATGCAAAATTCGCGTTATCATTTGGTAGCAGACTAATCTTCACTTTCCTATACATAACAGAGCTTAATCTGCGATTCAATTGGCCACGAATTTTTATGTGTTGTCATTTACATGTGTTACGTCTTTACAGAGATTGACCTTTCTACCGTGTAAGAATTCTCCGCGGCAAGTCACGATAGTAGCAGCCAGCGGGAGATGTCGAACGAGCCTATAGTCACTTGGAGTCTAGTCAGCTGTTAGGAAATAACGCGAATTTTGCATGTCTCTAGCTATGGTTTATTAGAAGCATTGTTTCTCTCTTTAACAAACTCAGTTAGAACTGAACAGCTTGGACACACAGCGTGTGTGATTTGTCTCAAAACTGTTCACACGTGTCACGGTTAATATACTACAGTTTATTGGAGACTATCTTAAACGTTTTCGCGATTTTCCAGTGTCTCTACCAATACATAATCGTATACATAATTTTGATGGAAGCTGTTCAATTTCCACCCCACCCCATTTTTTTTATACCTGATAATCTTTGCCACTCGAATCAAAATGCACAAATTACGCCCAAGAATCAAAGTGTATATAGATTATACCGTAGACTAAAGTTAACGCCTGAGGTCCAATAACAGTTAGCTTTCAGTTGTTATTTTACGCAATATTATCTTCAAAAGTGCTCACTTTATCGCGAACTACCTATACTGGCTTTCTCAATAGGCGGCTCGCGGCACAGACTAGTTAGTAATGCAGAAGTAGAATGATGTGACGGTTCATTTTATGAGCGAGTGAACTTCGCCGCTTATTGGCCGACAGAGGCGGTTGATACCGGCCCTGTGTCTGTTTGGCTGCTGCGTGTTTGGGCAGGTTTCCTATTGGCCTGGCTGCCGGCTAGCAGAGCAGCTGCTTTACGCTGATTGGCGGTAGGCGTCTCCGCCATGTTGCTGGCCAGGGAAGCCACTTAGCTGGCGCGTGTGACTGAGTTTGCCTCCTACCGGCTATTCCACTTCTGTATTTCTAAATCTTCTGTGGCCTGAAGATAGATTTCTAGTGGCTCTATATTCAAATGTCAGAAATTAAGGGATACCTTAATTTTTTTAATAGCCTAATCCAAACTATTTCTTAATGTTAGATTAGTCAATATAACCCGTATGTATGACATTTATTTCTTTTCGTTTTCTTGGTTAAAATAAAGTTCAATTAAATAATTTAATAATAAGCTCGTAGGTTCGTCCTGTCTTTGGGAATAAAATAGAGAGGAAGAACTAAAGCAGAAGTACTAGATTTATATAAAAAAGTATCAATGTGCTAGTTAATTCAGAAAAAAGTACAAGCATTGTTGGTATGAACATACTATGATTAATTCACGATAAAGTGAGCACTTTAGCTGACTACCTTGTCTAGAATAATGATTTTAAAAAGATATTCATTATGACCGTGGGTGTAAAAATGTTTAGCGTGGTATATTCGTAACAATTTGATTGTTACTTTGGGTACTTTGGTCATATAAAAAAATTGGAAGGAAACTATAAATAAACTGAAAGATAAAACAAATACCCATAGTTTCAAAACTGCTCACTTTGTCACGAACCGCCATTAACTGTGGCAACCCTGTCATTGGCAGGAGATCCATAGTTCACTTTACACTGACAACAAAGGGATAGTAAACACAGTCAGCTTATCGCCCGAACACCGTTAGCCGGCAGGCAAGCGTCGCCAGTAAACAAGTCCGAGAGATAAGAATGCATCGGGCTACAGAAGAAAAACCAATGAGCTAGTCCCGATGGTGCACATCCACGAGCATCGGCGAACTCAGTCACACACGCCACCAAAATGGCTTTCCTGGCCAGCAACATGGCGGAAGCACTTACTACCAATCAGCGTAAGGCAGCTGACCTGCTACTCGGCAGCCAGGCCAATAGGAAACCTGTAGTAACATGCAGGAGCCAAACATACACGGGGCTGGTATCAACAACCTCCAGCAGCCAATAAGCAGCGAAGTTCGCTCGTATCAAAAGAGCCGCCACGTCATTTCACATCTGTATTACTATTTAGTCTGTGTCATAGTTTTGGGGTTCTACATGGCCGCCTTTAGTAGAAGGCCGGAGTCTTGAATGTGGCAACACTGCATCGGGGGCCTGCTGCTTGTCACTTCTTGGCCACCCTAGTCTCTGCAACGTGTATAGATGCAGCTTTAGTGGCGTGTACACGTCTACACTGACTAGGGCAGCCAATGAGCGACATGCAGCAGGTCTCCCATGCAGCGTTGCCACATTCAAGACTCCGATCTTCTACTAAAGACGGCCATGGGTTCTACACGGATATGACGGGCGTGAGGAGTTGCAGTTGCAGTAACCTTGTTCTGACTGACAGTCATATAAGTGACGTCACTTCACAAAGACACGCTGCTAATAACTGCGAAGTAGAGCTACAGATGTGCACTTCAGGCAATGAAACAAGTTGTTGCAAAATATTTTTTTAGTGTGTATTTTTATAAATGTGTGTAATAATTTGCTTTCCGCGCTTTTGTGTTCTATTCATGAACTGGGGCTTCTAGTGTACACGCAAATTAATATTAATGTCAACACCATAGAGTTTCAACTTGCAAAAATGTCGTTTTGAAGGCCACCAAAGCAGTCAGGGTTCGAGTCCCGGAGGGGTCGGTCCCGGCTGTTTGTATGTAGGAATCTTGCCGAATGATGCCGCTGGTCGGCGCGTTTTTTCGTAGATATCCAGTTTTCCCCGACCCTTCATTCGAATGCTACTTCATACATCATACATCACCAGCGCTAAAGACATATATGTTAGACTAAAATCATTAAAGCACATTGTGAAGCCGCCAAAATGGCAAAAATGTGTGTTTTTGCGGTGCTTTTTGAGCGTTAAAATCTTGGTGCGGAATCTTTTATAGGATACAGACTTGTACAACTCATTTTTATAGTTAATATTATATCTATGTATCGTAGAGGTGCGTTGTTGGCGAGAAGACCACACGCCAATTAGTGACTTGCGCCTAGAGGCTAGGATAAAGTGTGATGCGCGTACTGTCTCGGCCAGGGGGGTGACACTAGATAGGGCCTACGACCTCTTATTTGAGCACTAACGATTGTGTATTACCAACTTTGTGATGGATCCGAAAAATACTACAAAATGAGTTGAAAACATATATTTGGCAAAGTTTCTGCAATTAATGTGCACGATTGTGTTACATTTATAAATATAAGTGTAAAATGGTAACATTATAAAGTAACAGACAGTTTACATCTGAAATTTAACTTGATGGAAGTTTTCACCTGATCGTTCAATTTTATTGATTTTTGTTCGTACCACGTGCGTGTTATGAGAAGCTGTGTTCAAGTTGTAATTTCTTTGAAATATGATTTTGAAGGCGAGAGTTTAGAGTTTTATGTATCTCGAGTGCCGTTGATTATTATATTTGTGCGATGTATTGAATGCACAGCTTTAAAAAAAAAAAAAAAACGTGTAGTAAAATTTTGCGTGCCTTGTTGTGGACACCATAGCCAAAACATTTCCCCAAAAAATCTTTTACAAACTCATACCACAGTTGATATGTTCGAATAAATTACTTACACATACGTGTATATACATCTAAAGCTCCCAATAAATGTCCATCATTATTAAAACTAACAAATAAATAGGGTTACCTACGCAGCTAACGATGTTGCTTTGCAGGGACAAAACTAAATTCTCTTTAAATTTTGTTAAACTGAAAATATTCGTATTTAAAGAAAACCAGCATCTTAAATTTACACGGTATAGCAAAAAATTGTATTTTATAATAGTTTTATTTGATAGAGTTTTATTAAATAAATATAAAATTAAGCAGGCGATTTCCAGTACGATTTCGGGCTGCGTGGTTGGCAACATATAATCGTTACTGAGGCCAAAACGGCCTAGAAAATAAGACACGAGGCTTAAAATGGGAGCGCCAACTCTGTCCTTTATATGCTCCTTGCTCTCGGCCTGACAGCTTCCTCATTTCAAGATCTCGAACGCGCAAAATGCGTTCACCCATACAGCTACTTAAAAAAGATAACTTACTTTATTTTTACATTGCACAAGAGATGGTCATTTTATTCGTAATACTTAAATTTGTAAAGTTATATTATGTAATTTGTAATTAAATTACTGTGTTTATGATAACTTAAAGTTTAAACCAAATTAAAATGTAATACATTACGTTTTGAATGTAAAAAATAAAACGTGTTTTTGTCAAATAGTTGTTGAAAATCACTGATACTTGCCCAGCGTCGCCTTCATTTGTTTATATCGTCACACGATGCCATCTCAGGACGTTTAGGAATACTTACGTAGTACCTCGTGTTTAGGAATACCGGGCTAAGTGCTGACCAAAATATCTTCACATCACTCTTCACTTAGTTTTGAAGGAATTTTGTTATTGTATAATTGAAAAAGGATTTATGGGGAATGGGGCACGTATCCTCTTATGTTCTCCCCCCTCCTCACCCTATTCATCCCCGAGGTTACGCCTTATGTGTATGGACTGTTAGATTCCGCGAAAAGATTTCTGCACCACTTTGTTGTTTCAAAGCGTTACGAGCACATGTGCAGCTATTATTTGAGGTCAGTGACCAGTTGTTTTTAACTCTCGTCGTCTCCGCTAATCACAGACGTGTGTTGTCGCAGTAACCTTGTTCTGATTGGCCCAATCAAATAACAGACGCCTTTGCACAAAGACACTCTGCCAGTAACCACTTAGCAGAGCTGTAGATAGACACTGAAACAAACAAAGTGGTGCTAAAATTCTTCTCGCAGAAACTACGCGTACGTATGATTCAGTGCAGCGGCACATGAACCACAGTTTGGTCTACGCAGCACCATATATTGATAACGTAACAGTAGACCTATATGTAGAGCCGAGATTTTATGGCGAAAAGATTTTTGCAACATTCGGTTTCGATGCGTCATGTGCACACCTGCAGCTCTGCTACATCGTCTGTGGTTGGTTGATTTTACTCTCACCGGCCTTGGCAAATTATAGACGTACAGACTCACAATAACCTTATTCTGATTGGTGCAGTCAAATGAGAAACGTGTCTGAACAAAGACACGCTTCCAATAACCTTGAAACAGAACTGCCGATGTGCACGTGAGTCACTGAAACAAAGTGGGGCAAAAATCTTTTCGCGACAAAATCGTGGCCCTAGCCATTCACGATTGGGTTTTTACTGTTAATGTTTAGCCAATGGCATTTTTTTCGACGAATCTGAAATATTCGTTGTTGTATAGAAGACAACCGACGGCCACTGAAACATATTTGAAGTGGAATCAAATTTGGAGATAATAGGAAATACAGAAAAAAAGTCCCAATAAATTGCACAGCGTATAACATTATTTACAATATAGAAACATAATTTCTAATATTA
>PNEQ01018679.1:0-13165 GCA_003012365.1 Medauroidea extradentata | reverse complement strand
TGTCAGTCGAAGTTTATTAGAAATTCAAACTCGGATTTAAATGAGCCTTGAAGATATAACAGTCAAGCAATTTCAAATACGAATTCATAGACATCTAACTTGATGAAGCATTTCGTACTTAAGCACGACATATTTACCCCGACACGTAGTCTACTGTATGAAGTACAAAAATTAATTCGTTTACAATGTTACTGCCAACGCAACAGAAATACATATGCCATGTTTTATTACACTGTTTACCTACTTTAAAACAAAAGTGTCCACTACCCAAGTAACATTACTTATATAAATACATATAATTATATTGTAGCCGAATATTTTGGTATTTTTAGACGTAAAAATAAAAGAAATAATTAGACACTTACTAAAAAGTTGTTTTACCACAATACATAATAAAATATATTAATAGGGATTTTTTGTAATAAAAGTTTCCGACAGTGGTCATGGCATTATTCCTCTGTGGGACAACGAGGGTTAATAATTTCATTTTCGCTAGTATAGTAAAGGATTTATTTCAGTTACAATGACCATAGCGAATGTAAATAAGCAGAAAATTCAGCATTATACAGATTCCGAAACAGAAGTGTTGAAGGCCATTCTGTTAAAACACTGCGACAAAATAGAAAGTAAGATAACCGATGCAGTCTTCCAAAAATCGGAAACAGCGTTCAAACTCTTTATCCGAATACCATTAAAATGTATTTCAGCCATCACGTACGTAGCGCTTCTGTATTCGCATGTTCTAGTCGTCATTAACCTCAATCTGGCCCTTGAGTTGTTCTAAATAATCCCACTCGCCCAAATCCATCACGAATAAGGACATACGAGGTCATGTTTACAATCCCATGATCTCAATTATGATTATTTGCTTGTTATTTCCTCGTTATATGAAGCCTCCGAATACCCAAGCTTGTAATTATTTTACATACTTTGACAAATACCAACATAAAATAAGACTCGCTCGTTAAAATTGCACTTACGCCTTTAATAAAATTGCTAAAGTTCTAGGAAGACTTGACTTGAAATAAGTCTACTAATACACGTGAATAAGTTTTACTTATTGGCTATAAATCCTTGAGATACAAACATTTCTCATTGGAAGACTATGAATTCATTATAAGCACTGCATCGACAAATAATACTTCACGAAGCACAACTTTGAGCAAAAGTATAACTTATTAGAATGCTTAAGCAACAATAAGTAGCGCTTGTTTCAAGTACCTATAGGTATTCTTATTTCCTGACTATGAATACCGGCCTCAGAACCAGTGTGTATGAGTAAGTTACTTATTTTACTGTCTGTTCACGACGTTTTGATAATATGACGTACATATATTTCACATATTCATGCATTGATGAAGATGTTTTAGATTTAAGAGCTAATTTATTGCTATTATTATACATCTCTACCTTCGAGACAAACAAAATGTCAGGTAAATAACTGAGCGTAAAGAAACTAAGCAATGAGCTCTTGAACGTTACAGTATTCTTTACATAAACTACTAATACGTTAGTATGTGAATCTGAAAATACAATGGACCCCTTGCACGAACAACAAAATTCAGTTAAAATTACTTCAATATTAAGGTGAACACATGGGATGACGATTGTAAAAAGAATTTTCTGATATGAATGCGTTATTCATTAATTAAATGCAAACACAAATGGTTAAAATTGCAGACGACGCGGCCTCTGGTAAAAACGACTTATTGGTCCACTTCACAAGCCATATCTTGAGTGTAAACAAAAAAGTGAACGCCGTGCCGAAATGTGTATTTTATCTGTTTACCGTGTCAGTATTTCAAGGATATGTGAAAGTACGGTCCAAAAAACTGTTAAAGTGGATATGTACCCAGTTTTCCACGGAAATTTTTTCGGATTTTTTTATTCGAGCAATATTACAAGCACACTTTTATACACTAATAGAAAATTCAATGTCGATGTTACTTCAACAGTTTAGGACACAAAAATTTTGATATATCGTAAAATGTGGTAATTTAGTGGTTCCTAGAAAATCTTCTAATCATGCATCACTTATATGTTGCATGTGCCCCATGTTTTTCGTTTTAAATATTACTTTTTCATAGCTTCCAAAAATTCACAATATTGATTTTTTGGATAAAGTTATCGGGCGAATCATGTACGGAGAAAGGTTAAAATGTTTAATACGTTTTACTAAGTGTAGAAATGTGATAAATTAAAATATTCTAATTATTTAAACATTATTTTACTAAAGGCTATGCCTGTTCTCACTCTGCTGTGATTGCTTATCCCACAATACACTGCACTGGAACTTCAGAGAGCGCTGAATTCAAATTTGCGCACTAGTGATTGGGCAAACAATTTCATTTGCAGTGTATAGTTTTCGCACACGTAACAGTGACAATATATGCTTGTTTCACGTTGTCTGATTCCCATCTGAATTGTTGTAATTTTTGTGAAGAACGCGTCTGCCCAATGAAAACAATTGGTCAGCTTCGCCATGTGACGTCCCGATTAGTGGCAAAACGCCATTTTGTTGGTCTGTGCAAGTTAAATCGTGTAGAAAAGTTTGATGGAATACGGCAATCGATAGGATTGCCTGATCTTTGTAGGTTGCGACTTGTACATCACGAATATCAGTGACATGTGACATGAAAACAACGCAAAGTATGTTAACATTTTTGCCAGTAGCGACCAAGGAACACGTTGATGTGGCGTGCACCGCCAGCAAGAATGTTTTAAAAGCACGTGTTAACGAAGGAAAACCAACGATGCTCATACTTATCTACCAACAATCGATAGAGGTTCAGTTCCGAAATGACTGCAGTGCACCTGTATTACACTGGTTATAACCAAATACCTTTATATTTGGTATAACTGGTTTTTCGATTATGCTCTTCATAATTCCTTTGATAGGAAAAAAGTTAATAGAAAGCTGGATTTTTGCAGATATCTTTATTAGAATCTCCTATTCAAAATACAGAAAGTTTTGACTAATCCGAACTGGAGTTTAGACCGACATATTGGGAAATAGCAGACAAAAGGGTTTTAGGTATTTTTCAATGTAGTTTGATGTTTTTTATTTTTTGCAAATGCTAACACAAAAATTTGTCTACATAATATTTTCCACAAAATTTATTACAACCGTTTCTTCTATAGGATGCGTGTTTTTTTTTATTGGCTCTGAATGTATTCCTAAGTTTCCACCATCCTCAGTAATAAATTTTCATTTTATGTAAATACGCACGTTAATAAGTACACTAGTTGCAAATTTCTTAGGGTTTTAATTGCTGCAACGGTATTGTCTTTTCTTTCCCAACTTCCTTCTTCTCCCTGTCCTAAGCTTCCAACTACTTCATTGTATGCCCTCTACTTATTGAAGAGATAATGACAGTGATCAGAAAATCAATATCTTTCTTTCTCCAGGTACATTACTCTGTAACACATAGTACCTATTTTTAATTATTAAGTTGCACTCGTCTTAAATGTTACCTTCATTTACACACCATACATGGCATAGGATTGTTCGTGTATCTGCACCGGTTCTCTTTCTTTTTATAGCCCTGATACAACTAGCATCGAGGATGATCCTCTCATTTTAATTGTCTGTGATTTTGGATTGGTCATTTAGATTTTCTTAGATATCGTACTCAATACATCTCTCGGCTGCTCTTTGAGGTCAAGTTTGTGTCGCATAACTTAAGTAATATTTATGGTTCTCAAAAAAAGTAGCGACAATGATGGTTCATTACATTGAATCCTTCTGCCATATCTGTCCCTTCATATATTTGTAAACAAATGCCATTTCTTTCACAGTGTTTGTAAACAGATCATATGGATCATCCCACAAATTACATTGTTATTATAAATTTCTAACCATATCCGCAGTAAGTCCCTTACTGTTATTATTTTTAATACTGAGCATGTGCCAACTGAATTATGATAAATTGATTAAATATTACATGTGCCAGCACAGTAGGCATTGCTTGCAAGGACATTGGATTCACTAGACTAATCAATCACATTGAAAATATCATTCTACCAGTATCCCACTTCGGATTCAGGAATTGGCTAACAACAAATCATGCAACATGTAATCTTACCTCATCAATCGTAGACGTCTAGAATAACAAACAGCATGTGTTTGATGTATTTTGCAATTTATATGGTATTTATAATCAAATGAACTCACTGATCTCTTTTTATTTACCTACCAGGCAGCAGATACGACAGTGTCTGAATATACAACCCAGAAAGAGTCCAAGTAATCTCCAAAGGATATGAAGTATGTCGTGTCACAATGATAATGAAATCAAATATGTGGAGTTTTCCAATGCATATAAGAGTGGCTCTGTGGTACTATGTAACTGTAAGGAAAAATATCTTTCAAAAACGTAAATTTTACACAGTTCTTGGGTCTGTGGATTGTTAATCATTTAATTCTTCAACTAGGTGCTTTGTGTGAATTGTTTTTTTATTAGACATGTGGTAGAGGTGACACAAGTTAGTCGGTTTCTTTTACCTTTTTGCCAATGACATCACATCTGGCTACTGGTTCCCAAGAAGCTTGTATTGCCAATGGTTAAGTGCAGGGATGTATTTTGTGGCCGAATGTAATCACGTAAATGAATAAAAATTAGAAAAAAAGCAAAACAAAAGAATGTGGATGTAACTAATCAGGAATGTCCATTATTTATCATATTATTCAATGTTTTTATATACACAACCGGCTGCCTTTTCTTGCGATTGTAGTTTATCTAGCAAAACTGCTGTGTCGGGAATACTATATTTTGATAAGTATTTATGGAATCACTTTTACGTTACGCCAAAATGTTATAATTAAGTAGAACGTTTCCATCTTCACCCAAATTTAGTTTAAACATGTAATCATAAAGTACTGATAATGGACAGATATTAGAAGTTAACTTATCCAATTAATTGTATTTTTTATTTTAATTTTTAATTTTTTTTACTTTTCTATACACGAGAACCAGGCAATGAAACCTGCGTTTCTGCTTGCCATTTAAAAGAAGGAAACAGGATCAAAAGGTGAACAGTGTATTAAAGGAGTCAGTTATAAATTTTTCTATTTACATGTTCATCTCAGATTTGCTACATTATCAATAATATTGGGTAGCCCTCCCAGCCCGGCTCGTTTTAAAATTCGGTGCTTACCTATTGGTATGCCTGACATTGTCCTAAAGGAGATGTCATTATTTTTTAAACTGCATTTGGACGACAAAGTATATGTGCTCCATTTTCAGTGGCTAGATTAGAAAGAGCCACCGCCCATCCTGTAGGCAGGCTTATAGGTAGGTCATAAATGAGTATTTCGGGGCCCCTTTTATTATCAACATCGTCCAGTCAGGTTTACTTTGCAAAGTCATACAATGGTAGCTAATTGTGTAAGTTACAGAAATAGATTTAAGATAATTAGCCACTTAATTAAATTTGTTTTCTTTCCTCACAAATAATCTGTTCTCCGCCTTCCCAATTCACCGATCTACATATTCTGGACAAGTTTGAGATTATTATTAAACATCAAAGTTCATACCCATTGGCAATGACCCTTTCACCACAATGTCATAGTTCTTAGATACGGAACAGGTGAAATTAGCTGTATTGGAAAATTTACAGAGGGTTTCAATTTATATTTGTGGTTTTGTGTTGATAATTATAATGTTATTTGTGGAACCTAACCCATCGTCTGCAGAAAAAAGTTACTGCAGCAGGTTTGTGTTGTCTGAAAGAACATTACCAATTTTAAAAAAAAATTTACTTTAGACATAATTTTTGGGAAAACATACAAGGAATGTTGGTACATATTTTAAACTTTTTGTTATATAATAATTATTCATTATTTTACGTTCATCTGTAGATTTCTAAAATTGTTGTGATTAATGCAATATGAGAACCCAATCATGAAAAAGTTTGACGGGGCATTCAAAGTTACACGTTGTGGCAACAATCCCCATCGATAATGGTCACGGAATTTTTTATTGCCAATTTTCGATTATATCTTACATCATCACTCACATGTTTGAATAATGTATTAACTTTGGAATGTCAAGTCTTGCAAATGGCTTGTTATTTAAACGCGGAAAGAGGGAATGTCGAGAGCTCCAAATGAGGTACTGTTGTAGCTCTAATTCACTTGTTTCATATACTGAAATCTCCTGGAAGAAAAGAAGGAAACCAAATGACACTAATATATCCCTTATTTCAACTGCAGATGTAATGGTATCTAGATCAAAGACGAAAAACACAGTCACAGCATCATAATTTATAGAGTCTTTATACACTTCATTGGTTCTGTATCTGTTAACGGTTACGTCTTCTACAATAGCCTATTCCGGTTATATTAATCAACAGCTTTGCTTGTGGTAATGGGGAATGTAAGCACAACTACTAGAAAAACGTGGCAACATCTTCGTCATATTTTCCTATACAGGATACTTTATTAGTTGTGAGCATAGGTAGAATTTATTTGGACATCACATTTTCGGTTATTCGTCGACCATGTGTTCTACCGCCTACGTTATTTATGATGACAAATGTGAAATTTCTATACGCATTTGTTTTGTAATTTAAATAAATTACTAAAAAGTGAAGAAAATTGGGTGTTTATCAAAATTTTTTAAAAAATGTAAATAATGTTTGAAGTGAAATTTCATATATGTCATAATGCAGCTCATTACGTGTATTTACACTGTGAATAATTTCATTTTATTTAGTGTATTAGTTTTTGCGGCTAACATGCTAGCGTAACTTATAAATGTTGACTTCAATTGCCCATTACAGGATAACTAAGGAAGATAAATAATTTTTTCGTAAGAAAAAATGTTTTCTGAGGTAACAGCTACAAAATGGCACATTGTTTCGTGAAAAATATAGGCTTTAAACTCAAAATAAAGCTAAACGTTGTCATGAAACGTAAGTTAGCAGCTGTGATATCTGGTTTTGCAGCTATTTGCCGAAATATTGTTATGCATGTTTATATACCAATTTCAGGGTTGCTACAGACCTGGAAAACAGGAAAAAGTCAGGGAATTTTGCGTGAGGTCAGCGAAATGTTTCTCATTTACCATGTTGACTAAAAAGTAGAGCAGGATTCTTAGTGCCAAAAGAGTCCTTAAGTGTTTGTAGACTCATACAGCCTGCATTGTTTTCATTTTAATAATTAATGCTTAGGTAGAAACAGAGAATGGTTAAAAATTATCCCTTTGTCTTAGTTAAATTTGTCCAGTGGTTTTCTGGTTTCTCGTATTACATGTATAATAAATGTGACACAATAATGAATGTACCATTTAGATTATTTTATCGGTATTTAAAAGGTCGTTTATCTTAGTGTGTGAACATTTAAGTGGCTCTTAACAGCTAAGTTCTTGAGAGCCGATGAGAGGTGACATGAGGTGAACATAGAGTGGCGCTGGGAATGAAGGGTGAGGGAAAAGGGAACTTTCCGAGAAAACCTGCTGGCCTGCGGCATCGTCTAGCACGAAATCCATTTGTGAAAATATGATTGATCTTGGCGGGAATCAACCCCAGATCGTTTTGGACAGTTAATGATAACAATATTTAGTATAAAAACTCGAATATGTTTTTTTTTACTTTAGGAATGTTAGCAAAGGTTGGATTAGGGCGTATTTATAAGGTCAACATAATTATTTACGCAGATTAATTTTGCAAAATCAGATAGGGAATTTTTTGGTAAATGGTCAGGGAAAATATGGAAAAGTCAGAGAATTTCACTTCCAAATTTCTGTAGCAACCCTGAATCTATTTTAATAGGTCAAGACATTATGCAATAAAAGATTTCTTTATACGGTGTAAGAGACATTTCCTCAACACAAAATAAAGCATAATCTTCGACGGCTGCATATATTGTAGCCTAAATAAACTACTGTTTAACAGGATTTTTACTGTCATATTTTTTTGGACATTAAAATTACAATATAAGTTGACACACAGACACAGTACAAAAATTCATTGATACAGCATTTATGCCTTTTCTTCAATACAAAACCAAAGGGAGCGTTAATTAAAGCACGTGAAACGCTTGTTTTTACGGGCTATTTTTCGGAATATTGAAATATTCGTTGTTGAAAATATAATTGTTTTAGATTACTGGATACATTCTGTACGAGCGCTTTCAATGGAAAAAGATCTAGGATCTTTCTCGTACACAAACGAAAGCATACACGCTGCCGTCAACTAAAAAACAGTGCATGCAACGGCAGTTTTACAGGGCTATTTGCGGAAATAATATTTAGGCCTATTAAAATATTTTTTCACTCAATTCCTCGCCGTCGATGGTGCCAGTTCGAAAAAAAAATCAATTTTTTACGAGATTACCCTTCCTTATTTCTCCTCGTTTTATTAAAATAGTATAACTGTTCTGACTACATTGATGATATCTTGCTGGCGCTGGTGACTCATCGTTTTCTTATTTTATCTTACTAACTGCACTGTAAAAAATTTTTGTAAAATTTAAAATTTACAAGGAGATTCTTTGTACTTTTACAAATTCTTGTAGAAGTACAAAGATTCCCAATGTAAAGTCATTAATTTGTTAAGTTACAAAGGTAAAGTTTGTAAAACTACAAAGGAATTCCTTGTATGCAGCGGATTCTCTAGATTCGAGGATAGTGTGATGGACTACATTTTTTGAAACTTTGAAAGTTGAACGTTCGAATCAACGGCCATCAGTATGTGTGTTGACATCACGTCGTATAGTTTGTTGGCAAATTATTATAAAAATGTAAGGGGAAATCCAGTTTAAGTCGTAGGTTAATGGTTAAGGTAGCGGGCTGGTAAGGCGTGGTGTGCGGGTTCGATCCTGTGCAGTGTCGGTCAGAATGTTTACTTTTTTTAATTTTACTGTTCATAAACGCACTTAAAATAATAGCACGCTTGGTTATTTGGCTTACATTTGCTTCGTTACAGTGAATTTTATGAATGTTTTGTTTGGGGAAGATACAAGGCAGATCCTTGTAAAATTTTAGGCTACAAAGAATACCTTTGTAGTTTTACAAAGATTTTCTTTGGCAACTGGGTTTCCAAAGATTGCCTTTGTAAATTTACAAAAAAATTTTTACAGTGTGAAAAGTAAACGTTAATATGCAAGTATACTATTAAATTAACATGGCGCAGTATGTCACCCAACTTGAGAAAAAATCTGTAAAATTGGAATATTACTTAACAATACCACACTAAACAATAGATCTAAGCTTTAACACTATCAGAATTCCAAAATTAATATGGGGTATAAACAAGATAGACAATACACTTTTCGTGAATTGTTCTTCTATAACCACCTAATATATTGCCTGAAGATACAATTAACTTGATTATATAGTATGTAGACGATATCCAACAATTTTATTCCATGTTCTGAAAGTAATTACACGTAAATCATTTAATTTAATGGTTTTCAGATTTTCAGCCATTTTAGAGTATTTCTGAAATATCATTGCCAACTTTCTTTCTAAATATATAACACTTACGTTTTGGTTGACATATTTGTAAAGCTGAGTAACTATTGTTGGGAGTTGAATACATGTAATTGATAAAAAAAGGAATTTATACCACATCTCCATACTTGTTTATTTATTGTTTGTTAAAATAGCTGTACGGTACTAAGTCAGACATTCATAGTGTCATTTAACAACTATTCTCTTTTAACAATATGAAGTTAAAATGTACCACCTATAATGTTGGCTCTGTGTAAGCTGCAACAGACACGTGCATGCATTGGTGTCAATAGTTCCAAAAAAATTGCTTTGTTTTAGGACATCGGTTTCAACTATTAATTGTTACTAATAATTTTATTTTTATTTTTCAGATAGCAGTTCACACCCACGTGAGTATCCTGATAAGCGCACAAGAAATGTTAACATCGCGCCCAATGGGAAGAAGTCGAGAAATCCAGACAGCATGCAACCGAAAGAGGATACATGTCAGTATTTCGAAACTTCGACTAAACTTGTCGAGGTAAGTGAAAACTCCAAAGAACCATCTTCTGTCAGTCATTCTTCCACGATGAGCTGTGAAGAAATAAGAAACCAAGTAATATCATGTACTACATCTAATAATCTTCCATTAGAAGAAAGTTGGGAGATATCGTCGCCACTTTGCCCATCAACTGTCGCCCCAGATGTTCTTTCGTACACAGAACTATTACCTCTTCAAAGCATATTGGAGAAAGGAACAAGTGATGTAATGTATTATACATGTTTCAGTGATAGTGCTCAGACACCCAAGGAGGTTGCCGCTGCAACTGAAAACCACTCACAAGGTTTGACATCTGTAGAACAACAACATATAAATTTAACAGAGCTAACAGTAGAGGATAGTTCGTATAATACGACTGTCAACGACAGGGTTAACACTCACCAAAGACTCACAGTGCCAGAAAACAACAGACCAGAGTTTGTTCGTATTGACGACTCTTGTCCTACGAGTGACATTGACTTAGCTAGCACATCCCAGATAACTACAAACATTAACACCAGCTATAAAACAAAGGACATGTTTGTAGCGGAGCCAAATGTTCAAATCGCTTCGACGACTACCAAAAATAAAACTAAAAGAATATGGGATAAACGGTACCTTTGTATTTTCTGTAAAAAGTATTTTGCTAAATTGCCGAGGCATTTTCAAAATATGCACGGAGATGAACCTCAAGTCGCTCAGATTCTAGACTTATCTCCTAAGTCAGAGGAACGGCAAAAACTGATCAATGACCTAAGAAATAGTGGTCTGTTCATACACAATTGCACAGTAATCAAAAGTGGAAAGGGAAGTATAATTCCAAAGAAAAGACCCAGTGCACCCAAGTCGGCTGACCTATTTCTACCTTGCGAATTTTGCTCTAGTTTTTATGCAAAGCAACAGTTCGCGAGACATGTTAAGCAATGCAGGGAGAGAACTGGAAAACAGCAGTCTACAAGAGGCAGAAATCGGTCAGCAAGATCTCGTAGTCTTCTTCTTCTTCCTGCAAAAACCAAAACCAATGACACATTTAGAGACAATATCTTATCAAAAATGAATCCCGACGAAGTGTATCAGACCCTAACAAGCGATGACCTAATCCTTGAATATGGGCAGCATTTGTATGAAAAACTATGTCATGAGTCCAGGCATTGCCGCCTCATTTCAGACCGATTGAGAGAACTGGGCCGATTTCTTATCGTTGCAAAAGCAAAAGATCCAACGGTGAGAGAACTCAAGGACCTTATCCAACCCAATAAATATCAGGTGATTAAAGAATCAGTTAGGGAACTGGCTGGTTTTAATGAAAAAGAAAATTCTTTCAAGGTTCCCTCGTTAGTGCTCAAAATAGGCATAAGTATTAAAAAATGTGCACTAGTTTATAAAGGCAAATGTATGGAAGAAGTGGGTCGCAGCGAAGAAATTCAAAGGATCGAAGATTTCATTGCGGTGTTTGAACTGAAATGGACTGGAGAAGTGACAAAGAAGGCACACAAGACACTTGAGCAGCTCAAATGGAACAAAGCCAAGAGATTACCATTAGCGAAAGATATTTGCCAACTCAACCAATATCTTATGAAAAAAGACACGGAACTCTCTAAAAAGTTAATGGAAACAACAACCCCAGATAACTTCACACAACTGTGTGAAGTAACACTGTGCCGGACGTTGGTTTTAAACCGACGGCGTGTTGGCGAAATACAGTTAATGAAACTGAGTGATTTTGAAAAAGCGCCTGAATTTGACGGGAGAAGTGATATATTCAAGTCACTTACTGAAACAGAGAGAATTCTAGTTAAAAAACTAAAAAGAGTTGAAACAAGAGGGAAGAAGGGAAGAAAGGTCCCAGTCATACTTACAAAGGACCTGCAGGATTCCATCTGTTTGTTGATTCGGAAACGGGCCGAGAGTGGTGTACCTGTGGACAATGAATATCTTTTCCCATCTCTTAACCATCAAAGTGGTTTCTACAGAGCCGATATGGTGTTAAAAAAATTCGTCAATGCTTGCAATATTCAGAACCCAGAAACATTGACGTCTACCAAATTACGTAAACATGTGGCTACAATGAGCCAAATTCTGAACCTACGTGAACATGAATTGGATGCTTTGGCTAAATTTATGGGACACGACGTGAGAGTTCACAGGGAGTATTATCGTCTTTCAGAAGACACCATGGACTTAGCTAAAATTGGTAAGCTCTTGATTAACATGGAATCAGGAAATGTCACAAGTATGATAAACAAGAACCTCGACGAAATCGACATAAACGACCATATATCAGAAGAAGAAGAAGAAGAAGAAGAAGCAGAAGAAGATGATGATGATGATGATGAACTGTCAACGGCGAAAGATAGTGTCAGTAACCATACTGAAGCATTTAACAACGCAACAAATGACCAGTGTCCAAGGAATTCTGAGAAAACGTCTGTGAAAAAGTCAAGTCATCATAAGAGAAAAATAATCGAAAGAAGACCATGGACTAGGGAAGAAGTAAACACAGTGAGATCACATTTTAAAGGACATATCCAACTGAAACAAGCCCCAAGGAAAACTGAAGCTGAAGAGTTTTTGCTGAAACACGCAAACAAAATGAACAATAGGGATTGGAAAGCCATAAAAAATTGTGTGTATAATTCATATAAAAATTTGAAACAGTGAATCACGAATATGATTATTTTTTTTAATCTTATTAGTAAATTCTCAAGAAAGGTACAAAAGTCTTTCGTTGCTAATTCGTAAAAATATTACTAGGTTTTATGTAAATTTTAGTGTTCCTCTAAGGATAGTTAAATGTTAGACAAGAAAATTGATTTTCCAAATGTATTTTTAATTGATTAATTATTTGCCAATTTCTGAAAAAAAAACTATATAAGTATATTTGTCAAATTTCAGTTTCATGATATCAGAAAATGTTTATGTATAGATAGGGAGTTGATTGTTTAAATCCTTCTTCTCGGCCTAAGATTTTTACACACAAAACAGTTTATTTCTACTCAGAAGAAAAACTTTGATTTTAGGGGTTGCATTTATGTTGAAATTTCTTACTTTCAACTAAAGTGGAGTAATGATTTTGTCATTTGTAAAAAATGTACTTTATAAACAAATTTTTTTGGTTCGAAAAATAATTTTGTATTTTAAAATATTATTGTGTTACACCTCATATTAGTACACTTCTGTGAAATTACCT
>PNEQ01018678.1:0-18248 GCA_003012365.1 Medauroidea extradentata | reverse complement strand
GTGGCACCCCCGGACAAAGGACCGCAGCCGGAGTTGCCCAACAACCTCCGGCTGGAAACAATGTGGAACGAGATGGAGGGCAGATGCAACATGAGGAGTCTGACTTGACGTGTGCGAATTACGATGCTGACCTGTCTGGTTGCCCCCTGCCGCTCCGGCTTCAGCACATCAGGAGGTACCTGGGAAGAATTCCCAATGACACGGCTACTACACCTGCCTCTTCGGATGTGCTGTTGTCAGTGTTATCACATGCCGGTATCCACCAGCATGAGAGACGAGCGCACCCTGTGGAATACAACCAGGTGGACGCTGAGCTGGCGGATAAGAAAAGGATAACATCACGGAAGGCGGCATTGTACACTAGCGAGGAGTTTGCTGCGATGGCTCAAGTTGAGGTTGCCTGTCCAGAAGGCGCGATGCAGAAGGACATAAATCAGAGATTGATTGAACAACTTGGAAATAGAACAGCTACTGCATATGCAAAGGCGCACAGGCAACCAACATACTTGAACATCCTAGAGCGGACGAGACGGGAAAGGTGGGAACACATGGAGGCGGAGGCCAAAAGGAGAAGGAGTGAAGGAGAGGAGTCTGATAACACCCGAGAGTAGACAAGAGTTGAGTGAAGTAGGGAGCCTGAGTGAGAGCGAGATCGAGGAGGAAAGTAGCAATAGCTACGGGAGTGCGGAGAGTGAGGAGGAGATGGAAATGGAACCGTACCGACCCCCCTGACCTATGACCCCAACTACCTTACCTGGTTTTGGGTAAGGAAGGATAAATTTTCGGAGGAAATTAAGAAAGTGATGCGGTACGCTGTTGAAACTCCCAACTGGGAGCGTACAGAGGGTATCATCACAAACATGATATAAAAGACGGCCCAAGAGAACTTTGGCGGAGAATAAGGGAAGGAACCGATGGAAGGGGTGGGGGGAGACGGGGAAGTTGAAGTCAAATCGTTCACGGAGAAGGGCGAAGGAGTTTGCCGAGCTGCAGCACCTCTACTGGACGAACACGGCACGTGCTGCAGCCCGTGTACTGGATGGTATGACGGAGGAAGAAGGAGGAGTACCATCAATGGAAGAGTTCGAGAGACAGTACCAGGGGATCTTCCGTGCAGCAGAGCGGCCCGCGAAGGTACCCAGACCCGGAGATGGGGCAAACTACATCCATAACCCCATCACGGAGGATGAGCTAGAGCGCGCCCTCTGGCAGATGAAGGATACTGCAGCTGGGCGAAACGGAGTGACGAGGGATGATCTGAGGCGGATGTCCAGGTTGGATCTCTTGGGAATATACAATGTCATCTGGGGGTTCCGATGCATTCCCCAGGTACTGCAAAGGAATCGGACAGTGCTCTTGCCGAAGGGAAGAGACCAGTCGCAAACGAAAAACTGGAGACCGGTGACGATCTTCAGTATGGTTCTGCGGCTGTTGAACAAGATCGTCCATGCCAGGTTGGAGACCCACGTCAGGCTGCAGAAGACCCAGAGAGGGTTTATACGAGAGGACGGCATCATGGCCAACACGATCATCCTGGAGGCCGTGATACGGGAGCACCGGGCATCAGGGAAGCCCATGGTCCTTGTCAGTGTGGACTTGGCGAAGGCTTTTCACCGGGTTTCCATCCAGTCAATTGTCCGAGCCCTCCGCAGTGCCGATATCCACGAAGAGACCATCGAGTACGTCAAGGCGATGTACTCGGGTGCCACCACCGTCCTTGAGTTCCGTGGGCAGCAGTCGGCGGAGATGCCCGTCAACCGTGGCGTGAAGCAGGGCGATCCTACGAGCGGCTTCCTCTTCAACATCGTCCTAGATGAGTTTCTGGGGGTCATGGAGAAGAGGGAGGGAGTCGCCCAGGGAGAACAAGTCCGAGCACTGGCCTTCGCTGATGACATTGTGTTATTCTCAAGGGACCTGCCAACCATGAGGGGACATCTGAAGCTTCTGGAGGAGTTTCTGGAGAGGAACTGCATGGAATGCAACGCTGCCAAGTGCCGAGCATACCAACTGCTGAGGCTGCCAAACACAAGAAGGGCAGGATTCAGCGACATGACGATGTTAACAGCCTCCTTGCCCACAGCATGCAGGCCACTGGTGTCACAGTCCACGAAGAACAGCGCCTGACGGTGGAGTCAGAGAGGTATATCCCCGATCTGATCTCCATCCAGGGCACGAAAGCAGCTGTGATCGAGACGACGGTGGCCTGGGAGCATCAGACCTCGCTGGAGCGTGCCTACGACTTGAAAATGAGGAAGTACAACACTAAGGATATGGTCGACACCATATCTAGAAGGTATGGTGTCGAGACGGTAACGTTTATGCCTTTTGTCGTAGGCTGCAGGGGGACCTGGCTTAGGAGCAATTAAACATCTGGAGGCGGTTCCGAGTTCCTTCAGCGCTGCAGAGTTATAACGACTTTAGTTCTGCAGGGGGGAGCCTCCATCCACCGGTCGTTTCAGGCATCCGTCTGGAGGACCGGTGGCAACACCAGGGAGCCTGGAGGACCGGGCCAGCCGAGAAGACAGCGCCGCCAGGTGTAGGGGAGACCTGCACTGTTAACATCGGGACCATGGAGGTTCTGGAGCAGGAGGGTGTGGATCTGTGGGGTGGTGAATGTATTCACCCGGTGGGTTCATCCAAACGTTTCAGATGATGCAGCAACCAACATCCCCAGCTGCGCCAACGGAGGCTGAGGGGGGGCTCACAATCGCGTCTGCCGTCGCCGAGGGCTGCATCGATGCAGATTTGCCAGGAGGAGAGGACCTGCACCCACCAACACCGGATGGGGGCGATGACTCTGGCTTTGTCTTGAGCTGGAGGCCCATCGCCTTCGTAAGAGAGGGTGCAGAGAGTCTGTGGCAGTGGTGGCGCAGACCCCAGCGGCGGCAGTGGGACTTGGTGAAGTGGGTCCTCCACCGCATCCAACTGTGTGGCCGGGTGGCGAGGGAGACCTCGGAGGCTGCGGGAGGCGCTGCGGCTGCGGACGACCCGAAGGAGAAGGAGGAAGAAGCTGGTCCATTGGGCTTCGATCACCTGAAGTTCTACGGGGATCTGGAAAAGGTGAACCGTCTCGCCCGTCTTGAGCAACCCCATGTGATGCGCACCGCCCTCCAATACGTCGTGAGGAAGCTGGATCCGGGCGGCCATCACGTCCTGTACCGGGACACCTCGGCCATGATGATGATGAAGCTCGCAACGGTCAATAACCCCACCGACCCGAACATCTTGAGGGTGTTGGTGGAGGAGGCGTGGCATCGCAGGGGACTGCCCATCGACTGTGAGAAGGAGAATAAGGAGCAGGTGATTGCCCTTGGTCGGCGAGAGTTGGATTGGAGAAGGAGTTTTGCCGACCAAGGAGGGTACCGGGTCGTCCACTTCTAGACAGTGGGCGCCCACTCACGAGGAGAACTCGCCACCAGGGACCTGCTATGGCATCTTCTGGAGGCGAACGACCCCACTGCTCAGCAGGAGGGGCCATACAACCTCCGGGGAGATCGTAGCAGCAACCACCGATAATGTCCATCTGGCTATGTGTGTGCGTGTACCCCCGTTTCCCCCTTAGTCTTTGTTGTCCTCCAACCATCACCCTGTAATGTCACCATCTTAATTGTAGGCCACAGTGCAAGAGGTGTCTCCCCTATGTCCTGAGTGCTGTTAGCTGATTGGGCCTGAAGGTGAAACTTGCTGTGAGGGGGGAGGGACCGAAAAGATGTCCCGAGTTCCCCCCCCCCCCTCGTTAAGAGCTAACTCCACTGGAGGGTAGGAAATGGTCAGGTGCCGTTTGCTAGGGAGGTTGGGAGGTCTGCGGCTCGCAGTCCACCAGTGTCGGGCGGCAGAGGGAAGAGGCGGCCGACAGTAGGTTTTGCAGACTGTATTCGTCAAGACAGACTCTCATGACGAATAGCCAAGGCTTGTTTTCTTCTGAGAAAACTTACGTGTTTGTCTACTTTTTGTGTTTGTGTCTTGCTTGTCTTGTCGTGCACAATCACGTAAAACTGTACATGTTTGTAAATTTCTGTCAATTAATGTTTTTGTAGCACAGGAGAGAGTATCTGCGACTCTATTAAGGTGGTGGTGCATGAAATCTGACCATGCGCCTCCACCTGGCGATCACCGGTTACTACTACTTTTATTGGTAAAGGAGGAGGCTAAGACCAGGCTACGGTGTCGAAAGACTAAGGGGTATATTATTTGAAAACTCTGATTATCACACTCCCCGCTGGGATAGCTGACTCAGTCTGGGTTTCTAAGTGCTTTTTAGTGTGTTAACATGGAGGAGATTACATGTGATCTCTGTGTTGGGAGATACCGTGATGAACTGGCCATTTTGGCACAGGCTGACGTGTACCTCCCTGAGGGTACTTGTTTCCCTAACCAGGCCATAACTAAGATGTTGCATGGGCATGGGATGTTTCTGGACAAAACATTGGAATCTATAAAGTGCCAGTGTAAGCTTTCTCGGTATAGGACCATGTTTGAGAAGATACGTAGGTTTGAGCATAGCGATTCCGTATCACAAATCAATAGGGGATCACAGGAGGTGCAACCTCTCGCACAAAGACGAACCCCGAGGAAGCAGTCCCAAAAGTGATTCCCGAGACAATAACTTATGAGGACGCCTTGGCAGCGAGACTTGAGTCATTACAGGGAAAGCTGAGTGACTTGGATGTCGATTGTGGGACCGAACATCTATAGCAATTGCATGGATGATGGATGATGAATCCCCCATTCCTCACCTTGATGTATTGTTGAGGCATAAATTTAAATCACGGAAAATGTCGCTCCCCTGGCGACTGCTCGGACAAATCCCTTTGAGGGAATATCTCGAAGGCAAAGACATACATCTGAGTGCAAAAATACCCAAAACTTATGGGCTAAGTTCCGAGCTTGTGTCGCCCAAGTGATAATTGAATGGCCAGTAGTGGAAAGACCATTTTGGCCAGGGGCAGGATCTCCACGGGACAGAAGATCCTGCAGCTTTTGTGGCCCTTGACAATGAAATTTCCCTTGAGGAAGTAGCTGAGGGGAGGATCAGTGGCCAGTCAGCTCCTGGCTCTGATGGCATTCAGGTGCGACAATGGGGGAGGATCCCACCGGAAGTCCAAATGGTGGTCTTTAACGTCGCCTTGTATGGTGATGTGCATCCTGTCTGGCTGTACGCCTCAAGGACGATATTTTCCCCAAGGGGTCTGATCCTGCCGAGCCGACTGATTATAGTCCTATATCGATCACCTCGGTGTTCATATGCACCTTCACAAGCTCCTGGGTACCCGATTTGTTGCCAACCTTCATGTGAATGAATTCCAAAGAACTTTTATTTAATAGGACGCAATGGCGGAGAACCTGTCGTTGTTGGCAGAGGTGTTGCACAAAGCGACCAGCAGGCGTATTCCGTTGTACATGGCCACCTTGGATATCTGCAAGGTGTTTCAGTGGAGTAACCTCCACTGGTCAATCTGCTAAGGGACCAGGGCGTGCCGTATGGTATATTGGCCCATCTAATGAGGGTATACCGGCGCAGGACTACTGCAATTCAGCTGCCAGGAACCATGACTGACGGAACTCCAATGAATAGGGGTGTGCGGCAGGGGGACCCCTTCTTGCTGTATATCTTCAATATTATGATCGATGAGGCCTGGAAAGAACTTGACCGAGACATTGGGTATATGCTGATGTCAATTTTGTCATGCCTCGCCTTTGCCAACGACCTGGTTATCTTAGTCTCCTCCCCCCCCAGGTCTATAGACCAACTTAGACTGAGTAGTGACTAGCTTATCGAGATTTGGGTTGGTGGTATCGGTGGTCAAATCTCACTTGTTATCTGTACTCTGGGAAAGCAGAAGAAATGTAAGATCTTGACTGAACCCAGCTTCCACATGGCAGGCGATATGCTGCAAACTCTTGGTGTCGTTGACAAGTGGAGGTACTTGGGTATTATGTTTTCATCTCGAGGCGTAGCTCTCATTAAGTTCTTGGTCACATAACTAAGGCACCATTGAAGCCAAACCAGAGGATGGAGATCTTACGATTGTTTTATTTGCCTGCTCTGATTCACCAGCTCTCGTTTGTTCAGGAAACTCTGGGCTGTGGATGTGTTATTGAGGGCTTCTGTACGGCGGTGGTTAAGACTTCAACCACGACCTGACGTGTGCATATATTCATGCCACACGCAGGTACGGAGGATTGGGGGTTCCCTATCTTTTGTGGTGTGTTCTGGCCTTGGAAATTAACAAGGATCGTGTATATTAAGAACAGTCCGTACCCCGTCGCGCGGGAGCTCGTGGATCTGCCACTGTTCGCAGGGAGGGTCGACTTGGCCGAACAGGCGGCTCTGGAGGATGACCTCTTGGTTGATACCACCAATAAGATCAGAGCATTCTGGAGGAAGAAGCTGTGTCCGTCAGTTGATGGGGCTGACTTGGAGGAGGTCTCGGCATCTTCCGAGTAGACAGCCTGGGTCTGTACTGGGACCTACATAATCCCTGGCAGGGAGTATACATCTTATTTATAGATCAGCAATATTCTCCCCTCAGCAGTTCGTACTACGAGGGACAGAAATGCTGATGTTAGATACCCCAAGTGCAGAGTTGATTGTCGGGACACTGAGACCACCTACCATTGTGACCAACAATGCCCACAGACCCATGAGACAAGGTTGAGATGCCACGATTACCTCGTGCGTACTGTCAGCGATCATCTCCGGCAGAAGCACTACGAGGTCACAAGGGAAAAGATATTTAGGACTAGGGAGGGTCAAAGAAGACCTGATTTGGGTAATCCTCCTTGGTTGTGATAATACCATTATAGTGGACAACCAGGTTGTTCAGCCTAAGGGGCGGTATAGGCTCACCAGTGGAAGCTTAAATACTATGGTGAGAACCGCAACATTATGGAGATGATTAGGATGGAGTATGGGGTGGATGATGTCCTCTCATTGCCTCTAACCGTCACATGGAAGGGACATTGGATATCTAAGTCCCTTGACCCCTTGCGTCCACATATACGGGTAAAGGGTTTTCTTGCCTCCATCCACACTACTGTCTTTTTGGGACTTGGTTGTGTTGGAGGATATATAATGCCTCCATTAGAAGGGGCGATAGGTAATCTCCCCCTTTGTTTAAAAAAAAGTGATCACTGCCCTGGTGGGTTTTAAATTTCTGAGGAATTATTATGTATGTTGTGTGTGCAGGTCAGCACTATATATTCAAATCTATTTATTTTCAGAGTTAGTAAGGTTAAGAGGCCTAAAGTGTGAGCATTAGGAAGAATATAGTACAGGCGGGAATATCTGTGACTCTGTTAAGGTAGCACATGCAGGAGCATCTGCGACTTAGAGGCTAAACTGTGATGGGTGGTGTTCAATGTGATTTACTTCTCTGGCAACATGCCATCTTGGATATATAGATCGAAAACAGTACTGATTACCAAAAACATCAGGGCGAAGGAACCCGGTGAATTTAGGCTGATATCTCCGACTTTGGTCGTATATCGGAACTTTCACAAGATCGTCGTCGCACGAATCTTACCAAAGTTCGAAATAGATGAGACTCGGAGAGCATTTATACACTGACGGAATAGCAGAGAATCTCAATTTTCCCTCTTAAGTCCTACACGAAGGAAGGTCACGACGATGCCAGTGTGAGGCGGTCCACCCACCACTTAGGCCTTTATTGTTTCCTGTTTTATTTTATTATTTCCTTATGTTTGACTTAATGAATTTGTTATTATCTATATAATTACTTTGAGGTTTTGTTGACAGTTGTTTGGTTTTTTATCTGTATCAGTTTTGAAATTGTTAAACTTTATATGTATTTAATTTGGTTTGTTTAGGCTGAGTCAACATTGTGTTTTAATTTAAATTTAATATCATTTGCAGCTTAACTGTTATTGTATTGTAATTCAGGACTGGGTGTATTGTTGGCAAGTATAGTTGGATGGCACAGGTGTGCCTGCCCAGTTCCAGGAATTGCTATATTTAGATTTTTTACTGTTTTTCTAATATTTTTACTTTTCACCAAGTGCACATGCGCCACCGCTCGTTGAGTGTGCGAGAGAGACGGTAATATGTTTGCGCGGGCTGGCTTGAGCCAATGGAAGGACACGTGGTTCGAATTTATTTAAAATTATGTTGTAAGTTATTGTGTAATTTTGGTTTTAAAGCAATATTTTTACTTTACAAGATGTTTAAAGGTATAAAAGTTTGTAATTTGTTATTATGTTTAATTTAGTTTTAATTTTCCGTTACGTTTTACCTTGGTGAGCTGGGTGGCCGCTAGAGGCGCTGCAGGGAGGGAGCAAGCTCCGAGGGGTCGGCCATTTTACTTACTTGTTGCCTGGTCGCGGACGGGGACGGTCGTAGTTGTTTTTAGTGTGGTGAGAGATGGCTGCGCGTAGCGTAGTGACTGGAAGTGATAGAGGTGGTGGAACAGCCATGGGAACTGATTAGTTTCATTTATTTCTCTTCTTGTTTATGGCGTGACAAAATAATGTGAAGTCTGTGTTGTGTTTTTTTTCCGGCTTTATTCAGACTGTTCTCTCCCGGGAGCGTCGGTTTCTAATTATGCGGGGTAGAAATTTACGGTTTGTAATGAAACTCTCTGGTGAAGGATTTTTTTTTTAAGTTTTAATAAAAAAACAGTCACGTGAACAAGCTTCAGTTTATTTTACGTAGATTTCTGCTAAACCACTATATGATCACACTGGCCACTTCAAAGGTTAAGTCAACTTAACTTTATCATCTTCATTTTTTTCTTCGCTGCTACCCGTACCATTCTTGATGTCGTGACGAGGATGGTCCGGAAGTACGTCAGTTAGCCGACCCGTCACATTCTTTGGTGCCGTGACCAGGATGTATGGATAACATCATCTTCAGTTAGCCTCGCCGCGTCACATTCTTTGGTGCCGTGACCAGGATGTGAGCATCTTAATCAAGCCTCTATCTTCTTCAATAATCTTCAGTTAGCGGAGAGCCGCTACATATTGGTGCCGTGACCAGGATCGCCGTGAATAAAAGTAGAGCCGAGGCTTAGGGAAGCGGCAATGTCAACCACCGTGGAAGCACGGCGCAGCAGCAGCAACATTCCAGAGGAGGAGCATTTGCAGCAGCAGCAACAGTGATTTTTTATTTTATGCCCTACATGATGGTGAGCAGCAAATAAACTAGGGCACCTTATAAAAAGGTATGTGTTCGGCAGGATTTAGTACTGTGTGTTCGTCTCTGCAGTGAGTGTTGGGGCATCAGAGCCTCATTTTTGAGCAGCATGTCAGGTCTTCAGTTGATCATCATAGTAAATTTTTGTTAGTGAAAAGTGAATCATTCAGTTCTGGAGGGGCATTGTATTGTTGTGTGTTTTGTCAGTTTATCCTAACTTCAGTGTAATGTGGTGACCAGAAGTAAAAACATGGAGACCGGTACTGTACCACCATCAGCTGCAGGCAGTGACCAGGGGTTAGCTGCTATGATTAAGGAGATGCTTGATGCTCAAACAATAAGCATATTAGGAGGACTGGAGACAAAGTTCAATAGCCTCGAGGCGACTATAACCCAGGCTAGGGGTGAGTTAATAGGAGGTTTGGAACCTGTTAACGGTGAAATTGCAAGCCTAACCAGAACCTTTTAATTAGGACAGGTGGAAGAACAGGTAGCTGGTTCTACAGATGGGTTTGAGGGTAAAGCTGTTGTTGAAGGTGACCTATGGACAGAAGCAGAGTTAGTGGTTCAGGAGGGTAAATCTGATGTTGAAATTGGTGATATTGTTGTGGACATTACTGATGATGTTGAAAGTAGGGATACTGTTGAGAACATTAGGGATGTAGAAATTGGGGATATTGTTGGGAATAGTAAACATAGTAATTTTGATGATAATCGAGCCAGTGAATGTGAAGGGGATTTGTTGTTGTGTAGAAACTTTGTTAGTAGGCCAAAGTGTAATCACCTTAAATTTTGTACATGGGAAGCTAAAGTAAGATGTGTGTTGAAAAGGGCCTTTTGTTGGACTGACGGAGTACTTGTTGGAACACAATTGAGCAGGATATGTGAGCAGTGGGGGGTGCAAGTGTGGCACAGAGGATCGGTGAGATTCAAAGATGTGAACGAGCAGGAAGGTGAAAGTGATTGTTGGAGAGTTGTCAAGAAGGTAGAAAAGCTGTGTGGGGTGAGAGCCATGATTAAATGGGGGGTACAGGAATGGTGCAGGGGTAAGGTAAAATTAAAGAGGTTTTAAGTCTGCAAGAGTATGTCAAAATTGAAGGGTTTGTTTTTTCTATGTAATTTTGTGTTTGGGAGTATTTTTGTATTTGAGACTGTTTTTCTTAGTCATATGTAACAGCATAACTTACCTGGCTGTAGAGGAGATTTCAATGCAAACATACCACAAGTTAAGGATGTTTTACTGCCTTTCAGTTTTACAGTTTAATACAACACACGTAGACACTTTGACACGTACTTAAATATTTGCAATATGTAATAGTTTTAACTTGGTTTTGTTTTGTCACTCTGTGGTTGTGGTTGCCAGGCAGGGCCACAACAGAGTTGTAAGTTTGATTGCACACAGTAATATTTGGAAAGGATATTTTAATTGTAACTGAGTACATTATGTTATGAAAGTTTTAATTTTGAATGGTGTAATTTGAGTTTAAAGATTTTGAATATTTGAAGTAATGTTGATTTTGAACTTTGAGTTAATTGGTAATTACTTACCTGGCTTAGGTCACCTCTGGATTCCGTGGCCGTGATTTTGGCTCTGTAATTCAAGTAATGATGGTGATGTGTACAGGATACTTCGTCGTTGTCCAATGGGTATGCCTGAGTGTTTGATTAATATTTTGTTGTGTACTTGCCACTTCGTCGTTGCTCCAAAGGGTGTGCTTAATCTGATTTTATGGTGTACAGGGTACCTCGTCGTTGATCCAAAGGGTACGCCTGAATGTGATTTTTGATTTGTTGTGTTATGCCACTTCGCCGTTGTTCCAAAGGGTGTGCTTAATTTTGCTTAAGTGTTTAAAGTTTTTGTAGGTGATGATTCTTAGTTTGAGGTGAGCTAATCCAGTGTGTATTGAGATTTTCTTGTGAGTTTTGGTAATTTGTATGTTAAGAGTTGTAATGCATTAGTAGTGTTTTTGTGAAGGCTAATTTAGAGTAGTGATATTTTCTGTTTGAAGAATATAATTTTTGCTGTTATCTTTGTCCTTTGTGTGTACTCAGTGTCTTGGCTTACATGTACACATAATTTACTAGTAGTTTTGATTTGTGGTCATGTGTATGTTGCTGTTTCCTCGCAGTGTAGTCACAGTTTTAAAGGAGTAAAATGTAAACTGGGAATGTGTACCCATTCACTTTATGTACTAACTTAAATTAGGGTATTTTTGGAATTTTGTATTTTTCTTTTTAATGATAATTAAGGAGTTTGATATGGTTTTTTTGTTTTATCGGTAACAACCGATCACAACTGGGGGAAAGGGAATTATCAGAGCATGCATTCCGCAACCGTGATTTTTTACTACCTGTTAGTCACTCACTTTTGAAACAACATACTTGTACACCTTTGTAACGTTATTATTTTTATTTTGCAGATGTGTTTGTAATATGTTTTTCTCTTTGTTGTGGTTGTAGGTAGGACCATAACTGAGATTTAAGATTTAGTATTTTGCACACCAAGTAACATTTATTTTAGCACTGAGTACATTGTTGTGAGTTTGTTTGTTGTAGTGGAAGATTTTACAGTAAATATTTGAGTTTTAAATTTTTCAGTGAGATATGAGTTTTGATTTTAATTTAACTGTCTGTAACTCTCTGACTTCGGTCACCTTTCTTTTCAGTGGCCGTGATTTGGCTCTTTGGTTTTGAGCACACGTTATTGAGGGTTTTTTTTTTATTTTGAGCAGGATGTCTCGTCGTCCAATAGGCATACCTGATCAAATAGTATTGAAGTTTGTTGCGTGGATGCCACTCCGTCGTTGGTCCAAAGGGTGCACCATATATGTTTTGTATTGTTTGCAGGGTGCCTCGTCGTTGTCCAATGGGTACACCTCAGTTTATGTAATTGTGTTTGATTGCCACTCCGTCGTTGTCCAAAGAGTGTACTGGTTTTTTTTTTAATGTTGAGGAGTTGGTGTGTTTCAAAGCCAGGTTCAAGGTGACCTAACACAGATTGTTATTGATGGTATCTTTCCTTATGAAGTGATAAAGTAAAGTGTTTGCTAATAATATTTGATTTGTGATTTGCTTTAGAATGTTGATTGATGATGAGTTAAAGGATTTTGAAGTAATAATGTTGTATTGTGTTTAGTTGTTTGGATTTTTGCTTTGTACTCAGTTTTATTTGCCGACATGTACACATAGTTAAGTTGGGTGTGAGTTGCGGTAATGTTTGTTTTGGGGTTTCCTAGTAGTGCAGTTGTGTAGATTTGAAAATTTTGACAAGAGTACCTGGTAAATTATTATGGATGTAATAAATTATTTCAGTTGTAATGTAATTTCTTTGTTTTGTTTCCTTTTGGAGGGTGTTTTGGGTAATTGTTCATATTGTAAATTGTGGAGTGCAAGGTTTGCTGCTGTTCTGTATACCTTTTTTGTGCTAACTGTTTTTTTGGTGATTTTAATTATGTTTCTATGCTACGTGCTTTGCTGTTGAATTGTTCGCTGCGGTAATGTGATGCTCTTTTCAGTTTTTCTAGAAGTATTTGTCAAATATTTTTGTGATAACCTGCCAGATCTGTACTCTGTACTTGACACACAGAGGATTGTGGGGACAACCTCTGCATGTCAAGTGGGGGGTTGTGAGGCGGTCCACCCACCACTTAGGCCTTTATTGTTTCCTGTTTTATTTTATTATTTCCTTATGTTTGACTTAATGAATTTGTTATTATCTATATAATTACTTTGAGGTATTGTTGACAGTTGTTTGGCTTTTTATCTGTATCAGTTTTGAAATTGTTAAACTTTATATGCATTTAATTTGGTTTGTTTAGGCAGAGTCAACATTGTGTTTTAATTTAAATTTAATATCATTTGCAGCTTAACTGTTATTGTATTTTAACTCAGGGCTGGGTGTATTGTTGGCAAGTATAGTTGGATGGCACAGGTGTGCCTGCCCAGTTCCAGGAATTGCTATATTTAGATTTTTTACTGTTTTTCTAATATTTTTACTTTTCACAAAGTGCACGTGAGCCGCCGCTCATTGAGTGTGCGAGAGAGACGGTAATATGTTTGCGCGGGCTGGCTTGAGCCAATGGAAGGACACGTGGTTCGAATTTATTTAAAATTATGTTGTAAGTTATTGTGTAATTTTGGTTTTAAAGCAATATTTTCACTTTACAAGATGTTTAAAGGTATAAAAGTTTGTAATGTGTTATTATGTTTAATCTAGTTTTAATTTTCCGTTACGTTTTACCTTGGTAAGCTGGGTGGCCGCTAAAGGCGCTGCAGGGAGAGAGCAAGCTCCGCGGGGTCGGCAATTTTACTTACTTGTTGCCTGGTCGCGGACGGGGACGGTCGTAGTTGTTTTTAGTGTGGTGAGAGATGGCTGCGCGTAGCGTAGTGACTGGGAGTGATAGAGGTGGTGGAACAGCCATGGGAACTGATTAGTTTCATTTATTTCTCTTCTTGTTTATGGCGTGACAAAATAATGTGAAGTCTGTGTTGTGTATTTTTTTTCCAGCTTTATTCAGACAGTTCTCTCCCGGGAGCGTCGGTTTCTATTTATGTGGAGTAGAAATTTACGGTTTGTAATGAAACTGTCCGGTGAAGGATTTTTTTTTAAGTTTTAATAAAAAAGTCACGTGAACAAGCTTCAGTTTATTTTACGTAGATTTCTGCTAAACCACTATATGATCACACTGGCCACTTCAAAGGTTAAGTCAACTTAACTTTATCTTCATTTTTTTCTTCGCTGCGACCCGTACCATTCTTGATGTCGTGACAAGGATGGTCCGGAAGTACGTCAGTTAGCCGACCCGTCACATTCTTTGGTGCCATGACCAGAATGTATGGATAACATCATCTTCAGTTAACCTCGCCGCGTCACATTCTTTGGTGCCGTGACCAGGATGTATGGATAACATCATCTTCAGTTAGCCTCGCCGCGTCACACCACCTATATACGGCAGTGCTAGACATCAAAAAGGCCTTCGGTACTGCCAATCAGAAATGCCTCTTGAGCCTCCTGTCAGCTAGAGGCCTACCAGAATTCCTTCTCCATCATCTGGAGAAAGTATACATGAGAGTTACTACCACCATTCAAATCCCTGGGGAGCGAATGGAAGGGATACGAATGACGACGGGCATTTGTCAGGGGGACCCTTTATCCCCTATACTATTCAATATCATGGAGAAGGGTTTGAAGGAGTTAATCCCTTCTGATTTACATTCCGCTCAAGAATATCATACTTAGCATTTGCAAACGATTTAGTCCTTTTAGCCGATTTCCGGGGCAGGCCTTTCATCAAATCTGAAGGCGCTTGTTTCTGCCCTGGGTTGTTTCAGCATTAAATACTCCTGAGCTAAGTCAAGAGCCCTTTCAATTATGCCACTTAAGAAGATTAAAAAGGTCAAGTTGGTGACCGAACCATCCTTCCAACTGGAAGGTCAGTATCTCCAGCAATTAGATATAGAAGTGTACTGGAAGTTTTTACCGATATCCTTCACATCGAGAGGTGTGAAGAGACACACTGATGACATCAGAGGGAAGGTACGCAGAATTACAACAGCGCCATTGAAACTGAACCAACGACTGGAGATATTGAAGAGGCACATGCTACCGAGCATGATGCGCTCTGTCCTTTGCTGATATCAACAAGGGAATGTTGAATGCTATGGATGTGGCTATACATGAACCAGTGAAAGGGTAGCTGAAGACTCCGCATGATGTCTGGATACCCTTCTTTCATGCCCCTATCACGGCAGGTGGACTAGAAATTCCATCCCTAGTCAGGAGTGCCTCGATATGGATGCTGGACCCGATGAATAGTATAGACGTCAAAAAACGTCGCAGTGTAAGAACTTACCAACTGCGGGAACTACTGCAAGAGGCATTCTTGGGCTCTACGAATGGTGAAACATCAGGGCATGTTGCTTGGTAATAAGGTGAAGTTGGAGAGATGGTAGACTAGCCAACTCCATGAAGCCATAGATGGAAAAATCTGGTGGGTATGGAGGGAACCCCGCTTTCCACTGGGTGGATTGCATCGAGAGCACACCCCATCCTGGGGCATGAATATATATCATTTATGAAGGTGTTAACTAATACCCTACCCACCAGAATTAGGACCTTACATGGGCGGAGGAGAGCTGAGGTTCCAACTAACTTCAGAGCAGGCATCTCTCAGAAAGAGTCAGCTAAACATGCTATCCAGCAATGCAAGCGGACACACAATGCAATCGTCCGACGCCATGACTACATCATGCTGGAAGTTTAAAGACACCTAGAACGGAAATGTTATGAAGTCCAGAGGAAACCTTGATTAGCCACTTCCGTCTGGGCAAAGGAAGGCGGACTTGATCTTCTTCAATTCCCAGTCCGGGAAGCTAGCAGTGCTTGATGTTCAAAGTTTTTCAGTCAAGTGATTTGCAATCTTGGAATGAGATGAAGAGGCAGTACTATGCAAGAATTGAAGATCTGATGACCCAGCTCAAGAAGAGGTACCAAGTGGATGAAGTCCGGGTTTGCCCCATTACTATCTCAAGGAAAGGGGTGTGGTCAACATCCTCAACGAAGGACATGGAAGGTTTGCTGGAGCAAGGATTCTGCTTTAGAGTCACCAGGAAGGTTCTGTCAGGAACCCATCAGTGTTAGATCCACTTCACCCGGTCCACACTTATAACAAGATATGCTAGAAGTTTAATTGTTTATTTCTATTGTTTGTTAGGTGGAGTATAACTCGTCAGAACATAGATGTATGTTGAGTTTGTTGTTGGGGTTAGGTCCCACTTTCTCCCTTTCCACATCGTTGCGTGAGTAGGGAAGAAGGAAAAAATTGAATAACAGAAGAGGATAGGGGAAGAAAGTCATCAACCTGATCGCAAGTTTTGCGAATACCTATCTCTCCTTCGATGTGGGCCATGCCTCTCATATATAATCCTTATCCTTATATAGCTGTGTGTCATCTTTAGTTTTCTTTGGTTGTGCAGGATGCCCCTCTTAGTTTTCTTATTAATGTCCGCTGAATACTCGGAGGGTGGATGGTATCAGGTCGCCGGGTTGTGCCTCCATGTGGCTCCCCACAATAACTATATTATGGAGAAATACTACAGGCTAAATCAACCTTCTGTAGAAAGCCTCCCTACGAGGTTAAACTATCAATGTGAGAAAGAGTAAGAATTATTTATCATAATAGCACAGGCAGCAGAAGAATCTGCGACTCTGTTAAGGTATAAAAGGAGGAGGGAGTATCTGACAAACTGTTTCGTAGTGCATGTGAATCTAACCCAGTGCCTCCACGTGGCAACTACTGGGCAACGTTCCGTTTATTGCAAGCGGAGCGGCTAAAACTGGGGCTCTAGTGGCAGACGCCTCACACTCTTTTATCAACCCTTTTAAGTATTTTCAAGCTAGGCCCACTAGCCAAGCTGCGAGCGCGTTCCGGATTTATACAAGGTTTCTCATTGTGTTTTTTTGTTCCAGCTGGTGTGTGCTGGAATGTTCCGCTGTTGTTGGTACGAGAGCTCTTACTCCACCAAGATAGGAGTGGGGGTCCACGAGGCGCATGGCCAACCGGTTGAGTACAATGAAACTCTTCCCAAGCCAACGAGGTTGAAGGCCCGTTGTTGCGACGAGGACTTGAAACTCTTGGCGAGGGAAGAGTTTTATCTCCCGGAGGGCATGCGCTTTGTCAACCAGGCCCTCGTGGATGGTGTTCATCGGAAGGGGCTCTTCCTCGACAGGACATTTGAGGCCATCAACAGCATTCGGAAGTTCGATCGCTATAGGACGATGATGGATGAAGTCAGAAGAACTGACTACTTGGACCCTCTGTCCCCAAACACCAGGAGATGGATGAGGGGAGCGACATCCACCCGCAAGAAGGTCCGACCTATTGTGGTGAGCGACGACGAGCAATTGTCGATTCTTGAAGAGCTTCGAGGACTACAGACCTTGAAGACCGAGCTGGACGAGAAGGATGTTGGGCCTTATCGTCTTGATCTGCTGTCGAGAGCGGCAGACGAGGCGTTGGGTGGGACAGACCCAACCGGAACCATCGAAAGATAGTTCAGGTGTCACTTTAAGATCCATGACACTCCTCCAAATCATCCCGGCTCCAGGCCACGTCCTGCTACACGGAACAGGCGTGATCGTAGGCGAGCTGAGTACGCCAGGCTTCAAACCCTTTGGCGTACTGACTGCGGGAGAGCTGCCAAACTGGTGCTGGGTGGGGTGGGGAATATTGACTATCCTCCTGGCACAGCTGATTATTGGGAACAGATGTACTCTGAGGGTGAGGGCCTTCAGGAGGGAGGGTGGGGACACTAACCAGGTGACCCCCACTCGATTGGAGGTCCAATAACCACAGAAAAGGTATCCCGGTGTGTCGTGAAGGGTTATTCGGCTACAGGGCCTGAGGGGATCACCTGCAAAGAGTGGTCAGCTGTGCCACTGGAGGTCAAGGTGGATCTGTTCAACCTTCTGCGCCTGACCGATGCCGTCCCTCGATGGTGGACGAGGGCGAGGACAGTCCTGATTCCGAAGAAGTCTGCACCGACCACGGCGGCAGACTTCCGGCCGATTACCTTCTCATCAGTTGCTGCGCGCCACTTCCACAAGATTCTGGGCAACAGAATTCAAAGGGGGCTCACCAACTCTCCTGAGCAGAGAGCCTTTGTGAATGAAGATGGTCTAGCAGAAAATATCTCGTTGCTGGCGGAGGCATTGCACCATTCGACCAGGAAGACAAGGTCCCTGTATATGGCGGTCCTCGATGTCCTGGAATGCGTTCGACATGGTGGCTCACACTCCCATGCTGAATGTCCTAAAGGCTAGGGGATTGCTGTATATCCTATTTCGTCATATCGAGCGGCTGTATTCATTGGCTAAAACCTTTGTGCAGTTGCCCGGGGAACGGCGCGCCGAAATTTCTGTGGCCAGGGGGTTCAGGCAGGGAGATCCACTCTCTCCTGTCCTGTTCAACCTGGTCATGGATGAGGCAATGAAGGAATTGGATACAGGGATCGGATTCCAGGTGGGCAACCATCTAGTGTCGAAACTCGCCTTCGCTGATGACTTGGTACTTCTAGCCAGTACCAAAAACGGACTGCA
>PNEQ01018677.1:0-18250 GCA_003012365.1 Medauroidea extradentata | reverse complement strand
GGGGGTCGGTCCCCGGATACTCGCATGTGGGAATCTTGCCGGACGATGCCGCTGGCTGGCGGGTTTGATTCCCGGCGAGGTCGGTCCCCGGATACTCGCATGTGGGAATCTTGCCGGACGATGCCGCTGGCTGGCGGGTTTTCTCGGGGATTCCCCACTTCCCCCGCTCCTTCATTCCTGCACTGCACCGTACCTCATGTCACCCCTTACCAGAGCAAATTCATAGTTGTTAACTGCTGAGTAAAATCTCTTCACTTAATCCAAAAAGCGAGGTCCCTTACAATGTGAGGCCCGGGTCAAATGCTCCTTCTGCCCTAGACGAGGTGGTACAACGTTAACGCGTTGGACTAGCATTCGGGAGGACCCCGGTTCGATCCCTGCCTCCGGCCATCCTGATTTCAGTTTTCCACGGTTTCCCGATCTCTCCAGACGAATTTTGGGATGGTTACTTAACAAAGGCCATGGCTGATTCCTCTCCCAGCTGCTGTCATTGTCACAACGTCTTATGATCTTGCTGTTGACGAGACATAAACCACAATTACCTTACCTTACAGGGTGACATAAATATCCCCGTAGGAATTTGAAGCAGAAAGAAATGCTTCGATTCAAATCAATGTGCCGTTGGTAATACTGTTTTTTGTCGCTATGTAGTTTGAAACAATTGTTAAAAATATTGCATACTCTTATCGCGCTCTTGTAAAATACGCTACCTTGATATAAACTAGTCAATTCACTGCATCTAACCAATCTTGATGTCATAATCGGTAATGTATTATTTTTAAAGTATGTATTGTCTATACATTATTGCTTTTCGTAGTCATCAAGAAATTCATAGGAACAATTCATGACTAAAACCGAAGGCATTTATATAGTACCAAAGCGCTGAAAAGTAATTTTATTTAAATTGTTGTCATAATTTATAAACGGAAGATTTAAAAGGTGGTCTGACTACTTCTTAAGTCATATTGCCTAATCATCTGTAGTTTAGTTTAGGTTAGGCTACTCTAGGATAGTTAAAGTTTGGTTGGATTACCTTAAAATGCCCAGAAATGCTGAACGTTGAATGAAAGGATGGTTTTATTATGCTTGAAATATACAACAATCAAAGTGTAGTTAGTACTCGCGCCTACATGGAACGACATGTTGTATAGTACAAGCCTTCCGTTAGGCATTAATGGCAACGAACCAGAGGACAGACAGAATACAGTCATTATGTGGGCGAGCCCAAGGAATTACGCAGACTGTAGCAGGTACAGTCCCTGCCACAACAAACCTGGTACCAACTATCCTGCCTCAAACAATATGTGTACTTTTTATAATATAAATCATAACACTTATCAACTAAGAATAATGCATCCATTCTTTAAAGGTTTCAAACATATTCAACAGGTTGGAATATATGGATTCCTCTACTTTCATACATTCAACATTCTATATTATTCCAAACTTAAGACAAAATAGAATCGAATTTTAGTTTTCCAGACAGTCAACACTAGCAATTATACACGATTTTCTGAATATGTACCTCCATTTTATTGCCCCACAGCAGTTTTCAAATCATTATCTATTATGTATACGTACCATAATCACGAAATAAAAAAATCCTACCTGTGACCCAGTGACGTAAAACAGTTTTTCCAGTAACATATATTGTTATTTATGGACTTTTTTTTAGCATTTTTTTTAGAACTCGACTCTTTGAATAATTTACAAGTGCATCATTCAACTTTCATACGTTAGGCTTTAATACATTTGTACAAGAACATATTACGTATGAAAGCAGAGAACTGCCTGTATATGTTATTGGACATAGTAATCGAAATGTAACAAAAAGCAACTTTAGCGGCCGGTCACAATTTATCAGCCAACTTACCAGAGGATAGAAATCTTGGGAGATCCACTTCCCTGTCTGTATGTGTGAGTTACCTCAGTTCGCCTTCTAACTACTTGAGCCCATACACGAAATTCGTTTCAACTCCGTACACACACAACGTTCATTAACAACATCTGGTGTATTTATTTTTCTACCTTATCGAGAGCTTACTTTGAAGAGTACGACTATTTGAAATGTTTGACATGTCACATCTATGAAGCCTCTACCACACGACACTGAAATGCTGTGACGGACACTTTCAGAGGTGACCCTATCTTTATGATGATGGCAACCTTTTAAGGACGTTGGACTTGTAAAAATTCAATATTTTATATTTGTGCCAAACACCGTTCAACTTTTACACGTTAGATAACAAGTCATTTCCCCAAATGAAATAAAATTAGGTCCCATAGTTTTAGCATAATCCCCCATCAAAGTCAGAAAATGGCAGTTGCGGTGTAGCCAAAATGATAAAAAATAATTAACTTGCAGAAACAAGATAATTCATATTGATACTTAACTATGCGAGCTACTTCAAGTCACTTTTGTAAAAACCAAGCGATACACCTTTTCTATTTTTTTTTTTTTTTTTTTAAATTATGAAAATGTGTACATTTTTGCATAACTTTGACTTTTGCAAACTACTGAAATTTTCAGAACTAACTTTTGTCAACCATGTCATAAAATGCAGTGATACACTGCCAATCTGTTCCTGTAATTTTTAATTCATTAGTTAATTAATTTTTTTTTATTTTGGCTTCACCGCAATGGCCATTTTGTAATTTTGATGAATGAATATGCAAAAACTATGAGGCCTAATTTTTTTTTATTTGGGGAAGTGACATGTTATCTGATGTGCAAAAGTTGAACAGTGTTTGGTACAAATAAAAATAAATTCGGGTCCAACGCCTTTAAGTGGAGTTCAATACAATTTTCTATCATAGTTTCACAAAAATCCCGTGAGTGTTTTGAAACTACCTCTCCACCATAGTTTGAAGTGCGTTTTCTTTCGTAAATCCACACCTTAGAAATATGTTTAGAAGTTTCTTAGAGAAGTAATTCTGCTAGCACGCTGCAACGCTGTTTACAATGCAGGCAGGCGCCTTAATTGTACGGCATCAAGCAGAAAGGGACCAACCCGCAGTTAACTGGAACTGGGATATTCAAGGTCAAAGTTTTCTGTGCGACACTAAGCGTTGTACTAACCATTTTTCCCGGGCCTCTTCTTTTTCGTCAAATGTTGTGATTTAGGACTTTTTCTAAGACGTACTTCAGACGTTCTTTTCCTACGTGATATGATTATCTCAAAATTGATTAATTTGTGGGTTGGTTATTTTCTGCTTAATGTCGTCCAGTTGCGATTGTGCATCCGCAGTTAATCCCACCGGAGAGGCGGACTCCAGTAGCAGCTTACTACAGTCAGTTTTGACTACAAGTTTGACGAGGACAACAGGCTTGACAAGTGGGCGTGGCCTCTAAGTGTTCACTTCCTCAGCTTGTCCGTGCCGCGCCAGTCCCGAACCTTATAAGTACAGCAACAAGATAATTTCCTGCTATTAATTACAACACACAATGTATCTGCTGGTATCACATGATGGCTACACGGAATAAAGGGGTCGCCTGAGTGAACGTGTTTTAGCGTGTTACAGGCCTAGATGCAGTAAGGACGACACAACACACACATCACGCCTCACACTAGCCTCTATGTGCTAGTCACAGAACTATACTGTTGTCTTCTCAACAACAACTCGTCTATATGAGACATTCAGTGCTGGCCCTATCGTTTCATGACGCAATATTAACGGCCCGTTACGAGAAAACTATGAGAGCTAAAATTGAAGGCTCGGCGTCAGTCGCCATATTGAATATTTTATTTCTCGCTCTTATGAAATTCTGAGAAGAAAAGTGTGAAATTTGTTACTGTAATATTAATTCTATTTTCCTTTCGCTACAATAAAAGACTCGCAGTTTAACTTTTAACGTATATTTAGGCCACAATTAGTCGAGCAAATTAAGAAAATAAAAAAAAAATCTCGACTAATAACGACTTAAATATACGTTAAAAGTTCAACTGCGATGCTTCTATTGTAGCGCAAGGTAAATATAGTTGATGTTATAGTAACACATTTTGCATTTTTCTTCTCAGAATGTCATAAGAGTGAAAAATAGCGTAATTCAATATGGCGACTGATGCCGAGCCTTAAGAGCAAAATGTACTCACAAGTATCGTCTGCAAAAATAACAATATTTCATAAAAATATGAAATTATGATTTCATCGCACTTGAACACCCTTACGAGACGATAAGGGTGAAGTGAGGTGAAGGGACAACCTAACATTCAAGCCCCAGCCAGGATTCGAACCCAGGACCGCCGCATTGTAGATCTGCGCATAACCTACTACGCTACGAAGACCGGCACTCACTTGTTATCTGAGCCAAGATTCTCATACCTGACAACTCCGTGTTTGTAATTTTCAGCGGCTATAAAATATACTGAAATGAATAGTAGAGAACCTGAAATTGGCACACGCACGAACTTCGAAAGTTGTTTCTAAGCAGACGTCACTTATGCGTGATTGGCAGTTTCCTGACAACCTTGTAAAGGTCCAAGCTCTGAGCGCAACTCTGTTAATATACGTATTGTAAGAACTCTTGCTTACGAGTTTGTTGTTCAGTTGACCGTGATGAATGCATCGTAAGATATTGCATGGCGGATAGTTTCAACTCAACATTAATAAAGTCGTATATTTAATTTGCTTTAAAGCCTGTAATCCTACAATCTTCATTAATGAACTAATTAAATTAAAGGTAGAGTTATATTGTTTGAAAAGTTGAGTCCTGCGCCCTAACATGTCTAAGTTTATAAAATAATTCGGAAAGTATAGTTACAAAAATTGCATCCAAGTTAGTGGTGAATGACCCACTTTAAGGTGACTTATGCTCGAGTTTTCAGTCGAATGATAATTAGAAGCCGGCTAGTGTTTATTAGAATATGGATAAATGTGTTTTCATAGGGGACAGCGCTCCGATGCAAGGATTCTCAAGCATCGTATCAACCATGATTTAGACTACAGGGTTTAGTGGCAACACATCTCCGACCTCCAACCAGAGATGAATGAGGGATGGCATGAAGTAAGACCCTTCATATGGAGCAGCGACGGAATGCAAGGGCGAAAAAAAAGGAACACCCCAAAAAAAAACCCGCCGGTCGACGATAACGTCCCATAAATTTCCCGAATAAACAAGAACAAATCCCGCCAACAATTTGTCACATTGTTCATAAATATTTATAAAAGACGCAATCATCGTCTTACAACTTTGTGTGGAACAATTTTAAGGAAATGGTGATTTTTAATATACGCAAAACAGATTATAAATTTGTTGTTTCGTAATAATGAATATAACTTTCTAGTTTCTTGGTTTTAAAATGTTTCGTGCAATTTAGTTTGTTACGCATTAAAATTGACGAATGTGTTTCAAGAATCATTACAATTAAAACGCGTAAAAGCGGAAACTTAAGAATTGAAATTATTTTTATATTAACACACAAGTTTTTCACTTTCAAAGCATAAACTATCCTTAAAAATAAAAGCATTTCTTCAAATGGTATGTATTATATTATTTGGCTGGAAAAGTCCTTAAATGGTTTTATTATTTAACCAGAAATTTCAAAATATTCCAGATGAAGACTCTCGGTTCCCCCTCTTTGTGTTTGGCACGGCGTGTGGGTGTATCTATCTTCCTCTCCGTGGTGTTAGATTAATCTACCCTGGACCATTCAGACACCGTGGCCATTTGAAAAACTTGAAGAGATGATTGATAGTCAAGACGAGATGCTCCTCCTGGCGTACAAGCCTGGCGGCTATCGACTGGCAGACAGTGAGATAGAGAGAGAGAGAGAGAGAGAGAGAGAGAGAGAGAGAGAGAGAGAGACAGAGAGAAGGGCATATAGTTTCCAGCGTACTGTGTGACGAGCTACGCCAGACCTGACGAGCGCCGACCAAATATGGACTACACGACCGCGCCACGGCTCGTGACGTCACTTCACAACGACGACGCCTGGCTGGTCGTGTCTACGGCGCCATCCCACGACGCCTGGCGTCCCTTCCACACACTACACGTCACTCACTGACATAGTCATCCTCGCTAACACATTTCATCCCACTGATATTGCTTATTTGTCAGCAACTTAGCTCATATTGTTTTCAATCCAATGCCTTTTTGAGTCGTGCAACAGTCCAGATTAGATACTGCAAATTATATTAAGAAATGCATAAAAAAATGTGTTTATATTTTCTATTTATTTCCCAAACATAAACTTTTACAAAAAAAAATTATTGAAAAAAAAAATGTTTTTTTTTTAAATAAAAATTTTGCGCTTAAAATTTAATATTAGTATTAGTAATACTGATATCAAAATTAAAAGTAATATGTCATGGCATTTTTTAAAATTTGCTACAACTTAGTTTTAAACAGTATAAAATTATGCCAAGGGTCATTAACAAACGTTTTAAAAACATTTTGAAAAAAAAAAAAAAAAATAAAGAATGAAAAAAATGAAAAATTTGTCACTTAAATTTTTTGGGAATCCCGTTCCGTCACTTAGTACCGTTTTGACCCTCCATCCCTACAGATAGTTTTGATTGTCAGAGTGTATCGCGGGCGCTTACACGACAACTCTCCAAAGTTTCACTGAAGTCGGATGAATTGTAGAGGAATGCAAACATTACAAACATACAGGTATATCTGTACACACACACTCTCTCTCTTACAACCCACCCACCTACACACATTATATATATATATTATATAGATATATTATTTATATATATATAATTCAATAAATGTATACGTACATATGTGTAATATATGTATATACATACATACATACACGTTGTCCCGAAACAAGCGCCTAATAAGCTCACCACGCTAATACTGGGCTAAAATGTTAGTGACAAAATGTTAAACGATGACATTTTATTTTAATATTGTGGCAACATAGCCCTGTAAATAATTCTGTATACATATATAAAACACATACATATACACACAGGATGAGTAAGAACGGAGTGTGTTAATTTCGTGTGGTGATATATAATTTTTACAAAATCGTACATCTAGGTAACCACTCCGATAGTTGAAAGTAAATCGCTTTAGTATAATGAGTGCGTCCTAACTACTACATAAAGTAGATAACCCATGCTGTGATGTAAAACATTTTATTAGTGATATTACAAAATGTGTCGGTATGTAGACAGTGAATTATTTACTGTCACTAGTAACAAAGGGGTTACCTGGATGTAAGATATTGCAAAACTTCTGCTGAATATTTCCATAAATACATGTGTTCTATTTTAAAACTGCACTTTCTTTGCCCACAGAGTGTAGTACTATTTCTTTACAGGACTATGCACCTAATTTCGTACGATATGTGTAACAAATCTTAGATTATAGTTCCGTCGCAACAATATTACAATACGCCTATTACTTCGGCTACATGCCTTGCAAGGAAGTCGCAACGGCTGCGTATCTTCCAGGCGTTACAAAAGTACATTAGTAATTACGTAAGATTTTATCACAAACTGCTAACTCTAACGATTTTCGACAAGACGACTTTTTTTATTAACCTTCCTCGTCTCTTTAATATTATGTAGTAGAACATGAAATACAGCAGAAGAAAAGTGTCGTGCACCATTTAAACAACGATGGGTCAATGACATTACCAAACTGAATTACTGAGAATAAAGTAAAGTCGTTTTAAAGACACTGTACAAAATTTCATTATTTAATATGAAGCAGTTTTTTAAATTTTAATTAAAACGTAATACGAAAGTCTATTTTCACGGTAGCATTACTCCCACAATTTTCACTTCAGGGACGAAACGAAAACACATTTTCAAGATTTTTTTCTTCTGATCTATCACCGTACGACATCAACATACTCCATCCTGAGACATCCTATATATATATATATATATATATATATATATATATATATATATATAATCGAGTCAGGGGCTACATGTTTTTATAACGCCGTTGATTGGGTGAAAGGAGGTTGTTCCTCTTTACACATATAGGACATTCGGGATAAAGTGAGCACTAAAAATCTAACCTTTGAAAAATATCACTAGCCGTTACTGCATATAATTATACATTAACAATAATTGCCGTACTGCTTGTATGGTTGGCAGCGAAGTTACGCAATATAGTTCCCTGTATTTTCCAAATTATATACAACAATACTGAATGAAAATGAACCGAAATCGACATAGTTGTATTTCATATAAGTAATAAACTTTTTTGTCAAACTGTATCGATTCATACCAACTGCACAATTAATCTCACACGCGGAAACATCAAGTGACGTGTCCAGAGAGGTTAGACATTTCCCGTCGTTAGCCGTCACGCGCGGAAACATACGAATTGGCTGGAAATAGAAAATCAACTGTGCTTTAATAAATGCGTACTGTATCCCGAACCACCTAAATAAATATTTCTAACACGCGATTGTAGCCATTTGCTTGTGATGGGACATGAACCAATAGCAGACGATTACGTCTTGTCGGAACGTTCTCAGGTAAACAGTTTTTTCATAAATCCTCGCAATACTGCAGTTGTGTTTGTTCAAAATATTTCGTTTAATCATACCAATCTCGTTTATAAGAAGCTTTCAAAGTCACCATTAACAACTAAGGTAAGAGATGTTATAGACTGACAATGAACAACACGCGCTCCAGTAATGTTAGGCCTTGGAACGCGAGATTGTTTTGTTGACTTCAGAACACTTGAGGACACTGAGACCAGAAGAATTGTTAGTCTATACACGGCGCCTTTTAAATTTGTCGCTGTGGTTACTTACATAAAGTTACGTGCCATGACAACAACATTGGTAGTTGCTGCAACTACGAGTACTTTGTGAGGACTTGAGAAGTTGACGCTCATTTGCAAAACACTGGCTCATGAACACGTGTTAATGTGATATAATCAGTGAGGAAGAGAATTAAAATAAAAGTTTAACTTAACAGTTGGTGGACCTGGTGCGTGAGACGTACTGTAGTGTGGTACGGTAGTATTTTTTTCTTGTGTAACTATTAAACATGTTTCGAATGCGTTTATCTACGAAAGGAAGACATACTTCACACTGTGTCCCTAAAATGTCGTTCGATTATTTAAAATATGATTCCCAAGCTCCTCAAAAGTGCAGAAAAATGGCTTTCTCACGTTGCCGTAGCTGAGAAAATATCGATCGGAAACATAGAACGAAGCGATAGAAACCTGCATTGGAATTTACCACGAACTTTCTACAAATATGGCAACAGGGCCATCGCTAGAAGTCCCATTGATAAACGGTTTCTACTAAAACACTGCACGCTAGTTAAGTCCTTCGTGCCTAGAGGCGATGAGGTGTTTGACGCACGTGTTATGTTCGACTTATCGCCTTCCTAGTTTCCGTGCTCCAAACGTCAAGAGAAAGCAACAGATCACTAACTCTTAAGGGGTATGAAAATGTACGATGTCAAGCGGACGACTGAAATACTCAGTCGTCAATAATATCTGAACTACTCACCCAAATTCGATGAGATTTTTTCGTCGGGTACATATTTTACCAGCGGACGTTAATTCATGTAGCACTATGTGGTAGTATGCTTTCATTTCAAGTAGAAAAATTAAAAAAAAAACTGTTTTTAGAACAATAAGGGCTTGAAACCACAAAATCTACAAAATGCAAAACTGTCATTCTTATAATTTTATATGATAAATATCTAGGCCTCTATAATAACGGAATTACAAAAAACTCGCGTTTTGATGTGCAAATAATTTTACTATCCGAAAACCACTCGCACTGAGATTTTCCACTAATAAAATATCTACTCGACAAATAAATCTCGTCGAATTTTGATGAGTAGTTCAGATTTGATTGACGATTGTGTATTTACAGTCGTCCGCTCGATATCGTACCTTTCCATATCCCTTAAATGCTAGAACTTATATTACTGATTTGACCAATCAGCAGTTGCCTGTAGTGAATCAATGTTTTGTATCGAAACAAAAGATACACGTGCGTTATTTATTTGACAATCACGCTGCTGTGCTGAGAAATAGAGGGTCTAAAACTGTCGTTAATAACTCCGTTCTTGTTCGGAACAACACCCACCTCGAAACATTTTAAGTTTCTAAAATTACGCGTTTCGGCAGCTGCAGTAAATAAAAATTAATTTCCATGTCTGGAAAGTTCGCAAACGGCCTTGAAACCAAAATTAATGGCGGTGATTTAATTCAGTTGGCCAGCAGAGAAGTTTGCTCGACATAAAACACAGCGAATGCAGTTGTAGATGGAGCGGTTCAAAACAAAATCACCCATTAATTAGTTAAATGTTATGCGAGACCTTGGCTAATGTTGCTGGTAGCAATATTTCACACTCCAGTACAGTTGACTCACTTAATTAATTCGCCGACATTCCTTTTGCTTCTCTCGCTGGGAATAGATCTCTGCGAGTAATTTTAATTTGTTGACTGCGCGAATTCGGGCGGACTGGAGACTTCCTCTGTTTTCTTCTTGTTTTCTTCTTGTGTTCTCGTTGTTTCTTCTTGTTTTCTTCTTGTTGCGACGAATGTCCGCCGCATACTATTGGTGAGTTATTCTGCGTCTGCCTCCTTCGTCTCAGCCGCATAAATTACTTTTGTTTCCTCAGCCAATAAACTTGGAATTTTTTGGATTGTGGAAGGCAGTTTCTTCCAAAACCACAGGGAGTCTTCCATTCCTCGCCGTAATTAAACAACATGGCTTCTCTGGTCGACGCATTATACAAAAGCTGCAGGCTCTTATGTTTTAATTTATTTTTAGTATTCTGGAGCTAGAATTTTTTAAGAAGTCAAGTTGTGCGTTTCAGACAGGGAATTGTGTCCAATAATTAACTGAAAATTTGACGTCAAACATTTTTTTTGTGGTGAATGTTTCGCTGTATTGTTTTTAAACCAACCAGAGAAAAAAAAGTACTTGTGTACGTTCTTACATATTATTTGCCTCAACATATAGTTAATTTCATTTATTTTGCTGCGAGATAATTTCTGCACCTGGTAGATTGTAATGTTTGTTTATGATAAGTAGTTCTTTTCACATTAGTGCAAATTACCCAAAACTTTTTTTTGACGCAATGCTTTGAAAAAAAATTCAAGACTGAGAGTAATTGTATTAAGCATAATTTCATGTACATGTTTAAATTTTGCTTCATTCTGGCTTATTTTCTTAACGAAATTGGTGGGTACGAAAATCTGAAGAACTATATAGTTTATTGCTACCAAAAAATTCGGTACAACTTTTGACATAGTTGTGGACAAACAACGCAGGGTTTCTTTGATGTGGAAGCTATGTAACTTTAAGTAACAATTTTTAAAATCACCGAAAACTACACGGCGTGGTCTTAAATAGTCGTGTTTAGAAAATAAACAGAATAATGTTAGTTATTTTCAAGTTGTTATGTCGATAAGCCGGCTATTACAAGTCGCTGTGCTCCGTGTCAAACGCCATTAGTAGGGACTCCTGTTTTTCGCGAAAGCAATTTTGCCCCAGATTGTTTCAGTGCCTTAACTACAACATCCGCAATTGTGCTTCATGGTTATTGGCAGCGCGTCTGTGTGAACAGCCGCACCTCATTAGACTGAACCAATTACAATAACGTTCCTGCAACAACACACGTCTGTGATTTGCCGGTAGAATACCAAGGCTCGTGACAGTTCAAATATCCAATCACTGGCCACGAAGCAGAACTGTCGATGTGCATATAAGGCACTGAAACATAGTGATGCAAAATTATTTTCGCGAAAAACAGGGTCCATGGCCATTAGCAATCATCTATTCTATTTTTTGCAAGTATTTCCTACGATGAATAAAACACGGATTAAGTTTCATTTAATAAAACCAGATTCGGAGGAACCGATGTAGTATATTGAAGTGTAGTAGCTGCCACCTACGTCAAGCGGCATTTTGCTATGTTAGATTTTTTATTCAGAACAAAAGAAAAAAATATAAGAAAATTATAACCCAACTTAAACAGTTCTACGGCTATATAGTTAACTATTAATAACAATAAAATTAATCCCCAATTTGACATTTACTGTTATTGTTCAAAAGTTAGTTTCAAATGTTTAATGGTGCACACACACATTATATATATATATAGAGAGAGAGAGAGAGAGAGAGAGAGAGAGAGAAATTTAACACGCCCTATGTTTTGATTGGCTGTCTGCCGTAGCCTACAACAGGTCGAAGCCTTCATTCCCTCGTGACCATTACAAAATAATGATTAGTTGACTCGAATGCGGCGAAAGCGGCAAAAAGAGACAGATGACAGAGAACAAGAATAACAGAGAGAGAGAGAGGTGGTGGTGTTCGTATGTGCTGGAAGGAGACACCGTGGCTAGTTGGCCGCACGAGCTAACGAGTGGCCATGTCTCGCCCGAGGCACAATGCAGCTGTTGTCAAGTATATACTGTGCGACTATGTAATAGTGGAATGGAACTTCATTATTGCCTAAATAAAGGCCAGTACTATCAGTGGTGTAGCCTGGATGTGATAAAAGGAGTATAATATAATGAACACCGACCACACCTTTAAAGAATCCTCCATCAGAAAAATGAAGATTTCAAAGCGCAAAATTGTGGTATTTTAGCAGTTTTTTAACGATATTCTACTGGTAAAAGTATTTCTAATGTTATAATATTTTTCTTCGAAACGAGTCATGAGGTTTAGTTGGGTTTATAACAATGGGTGGCCCTGGTAAATGGCCATGTATGAGAGATACGTGAAGCCGCCATTTTGGGTGTTCCATTATGGCAACCACCTCTTCCTTAACCAGTCACAATTAGAAAAAGTTCGTAATGATGTTACCCGGCCCAAGCAATTTTGTTGTTAGTCAATTTTCTTCCTTACATCGCTAACTTGTACTACTCTGAGATGTTTTTATTGTTTAGAGGCGCATCAACACAAGTGTACATAACCTCAAAACACCTCAGCGCCATGATGGAACACCCAACAATCCGGCTTCAACTACGTCACAGCAAGCCATCTCCTGACTATTCCTACCTCCATGGTTTATAAACCCTATCTTTTCCTTCCTCCTTGGCTACGTCACCACCGTACTATACAATATGCAGTAGTGCGCACAGGTTGTGCTTCGCTCTCATTTGCTGCTTTCTCAGAAATTTTATTAAAACCCACTTATGCACTTGGCATGCTGAGTTATACTATTGGGAAACATCGAATTCAACAACGAACTTTCAGATCGTCCATATACTTCATAACGTCTATGTTAATGGTTATTGTAAACCCACATTAAGGTGGTGTGCGAGTCGGTATATTGGATTGTTTTTTTTTTTTTTTTTTTTAGTTTTATTTTAACCTGGATAGGAAAGTGTAAAATGTGCTATTATAGTGGGAATCCTGCACTACAGTATAAGCATCGCAGTTAAACTTTTATCATATATTTAGGCCGCAAGCAGTTCAGAAAATTAAAATATGTAAAAACAATTGATTGATAGAGAACTAAATATATGTTACAAGTTTAAATGCAATATTTGAAGTGTAGAAGAACTCACGCTCTAATCGCAATTTTCACACTTTCTTCTCAGTGTATAACAAAGCAGAAACATTTCAATATGGCGACTGATACAACATGCGTGGCTTGGTGGCTGTGGGAAAATTTAATTTGGGATTTGAAGGCTGAATAATAAATGCACCTGGAAATTAGCGGAGCTATATTCATATGAATGAAAATTTTTAATCGCACGTCTGGCAGTCAAAACGGTATCTTGATAAAGAATTATGTTTAAAATTATGCAAAGATTACCACATTTAATAATTAAGATTTTTTTTATAAACGATTTTAAGTTTAATGAGATTTGGTTGAACGGCTTTGGTTAAACCACGGTCGTAGAAGAACAGGTCTGGACACTCGCCTATCTACCAATGTATTTTGCTTGACCCCCTTGTTGTTTGGCAGTAGTTCGTCAAGTTACCGAGAATATTGTGTTTTGTTGGCGCTTCAGTTAGGGCGGTCGGACTAAACTCCGCCCACTTTTTTCCATTTTAAAATTTATAAAGTAAATAAAGATTGCTGGAGCCTTTTTTTTTTAATTTGTGAATGAAAAAAGTATTTCATAAATTGATAAAAAATACATTTTGATAAATTGTTTATCTTAGCGGAAAGGAAGTGGGCGGAGTTTAGTCAGACCGCCGTAACATCAGCGCCAATAAAACACAATATTCTCGGTAACTTGGTGAACTACAGCCAAACAACGAGGGGGTCAAATATCCAGGCGAGTGTCCAGACCTGTTCTTCTACGACCGTGGGTTAAACACATTTGAGGTTACGTGATTTTAAGTTCCTTTGGTTTATGCCAAAATCATTTGGACAAAGCAATAACTTTCAAACTAAACGACTCCTGTAGAAGTGTTTAATGCAAATTAACTTTATTGTTACAACTGGTTTAAGATTCATTTTTTTGGCCAAATGAAATACACGATCACATATTAATTATCCTCATGCGAAATCGTTTAATGCTAAACGATGTTAAGGGAAACGTTTGTAAACGAAATCACTTCGAAGTAGGGTCGGAATCCCGCTACATGGGTTATATACATGGCCCTCTGAGGATTTATTAGATCCATTTATAGCAGTTAAAGTGAAGTGTGTATGAATTACGAGAGCTCTCCCGTGCAATATGTAGTGCGGTCATGTGTAGCTGGGAGCGGTAATGTTCACATTACAGTTCCAGAGACTGCAATCTGCGAGCTGTGGCCACGCCGCCCCCCCCCCCCCAACCTGAACTGAACTCTCTACAATGTCCACAAGAACAAAGCGGCGACCACCAGGCATCTCTGTGCCCTCCCCTTCTCGCGGAACTGTAATAGGGAAAACGATTCCTTAACCGAAGATGGCCGAAGTTAACTTCCTTCCTTTAACAACGTAAAATATATGTTTGTATAAAAGAACGACGAAGTAAAATTATGCGTATGTAATAACTAGAGATGGTGAAATTTCGCGAATTCAATGATCTGCATGTTAAAATCAAATATCATATGCATACTAGAGTTCCGACCATTTGTCCTCTAGCCGCTACTCAGTGGAACAACAGACAATGAACGAATAGACAGGGCTTGAGTATGCATAGTATATTTGATTCTGACATGTAGGTCATTGCATTTGCGAAATTCCACCATCTCTAGTAATAACGCATATAATTAAAAACTGAATAGTCAAAAGTTAAACGTAATAATTACACATTATGAATACGGCAATTATGGAACGTCTCTCTACAATGCTTATGATGCGTCTCCATACGTTGGTATTAGAAAGGGGTAAGAAGAAGAATTGTTGCCAACTTTGAAAGTCTTGTGTGAAAACAAACTTATCGTTGTTTAATCCCTATATAGCTGATACATGAACGTTGTCCTAGCGTGAAGGGAGAGTTTTTATTAAGATCGATAATAATTATACGAGTTAGATATCTTTATTTACGAAAAAATTAAAACTATGCTTCTCTATTTTAATTTTTTCCTAGATATCATGCTTAGAAACCGGGTTACGGGGCAACTCAAAATGGCTGACAACGGTTTTTTTCAGACTGCTGTCAAGCAAAAAAATATATCCAGAATCTTGAAACAAAACCAGAGAAGAATATCTTTGACTTGGCTACGCACATTCCGTAAATAAAAATGTCATCGCTTAACGTTCCGCAGAAAAAAGCCACCGACCAAAACTCTGGACGCCGTTTTCACGCCCAGCGCATAAAGGCGATGTGATTGTTGACGTACCAGCCAGTCTAGACCTTATCGCCGCCAGTCTGTTTTCGTACCTAACGTGGCGTCTAGTACACCCTGTATAGAACTCTTAAGAGTGCGTGATACATAATTCAACGCTAAAAGCATTAATCTAAAGCTGTAGGTTTCTTGAAGCCTATTTTTGTGAAAATTAAACAACAGCAACTCTAGACAATAGTATTAGCCAACGTTTTAAACAAAATTGTTTCCAGCGTTACGAACTTCTGAGGCACAATCTCTGACGCCGGAACCTCGTGCATTTAACTGCGGCGCAAGAGATCACGCGTAACGAATTAGTAATTTTGGATAAACATTTACTTATAATGTGGCCAAATAGCATTACCTAGTATTGTCATTGAGTATTTTATCCATTCATTGTCTGTTGTTCCACGGAGTAGCAGCTAGTGGACAAATGGTCGGGGCTTGGGTATGTATAGGATAGTGCATTCTAACATGCAGGTTACTGAATCTGCGAAATTTTCCGGCCTCTACTCGTGAGCAATGGCGTATGTCCACAAACCAATAAATTCTTATTGCAAACTCTCATTACAACAAACATTTAGAAATCTCACCTTCTACCTTCCCAAACACCACACAATAAGTCGAGATATACTGCAGTGTAGAGCAGTGTACCTGGTAAACTGGGTCTGTCTCATTAATCTCACCTTAGAAGACAATATGGTCGCCTGCCGCACGTCGTGCCATGGAGAGGCTATAGTCAACTACAGCCTCACATCATGATCATGAGCAAGGTGGGAACGTCAGCTCTGATTGGACCTATAGACTACTTTAGTCCAGCCTAGTTTATACAGTCAAACTGTTTACTACAATCACTTCCCTCAGAATTAATTATCATGTCGTATTTTACACATATAAACCTGTAGGACCGTTCTTAGTTGGTATTCAACTATCCCTATATGTAGAGACGGGGAAAATTCGCGCGTTCATTGACATGTTGGCTAGCCTGCAAGAATATATGTGAACTGAAGCAGAGAGCAGTTACACATTAGCTTCTTGCTGTTAAAGTGATATTGGCGTGTATTAGTACATTTTCATTATTGGCTCAGAGACTTCCAGGAAGTGTCAAATAAGACAAAGGCCAATAGTGAAACTGACACAAACTTACAGTTGTTGTAATTATAGCTTGTGTTCAGAAGAATACGCGTATATTTCAGGTCTCTACCTATAGCTCTCTTCTACAGCGAAATCCGGGGTGGAAAGCCATTTTTAATGGCATACAACAACGTGTACTGAACCGTAACGGTTTCAAACACTGCAGAAAGTCAGGATTATTTACATAAAGTACACAACCGAAAAAAATATATATACCTAGCTTTTATGAGGTAGCAGCGCAAATATTGAGTGACACGTTGAAAGTAGATTATTTTTTTAAATATTTGGCAACAACGTAGAGTTGGGATCAGGAGGCAGCAGGAGAAGGATAACCACGCCAGGAGACTGTTAGCTACCCTAGGGAGGGGTAAAGGGGGGGCACGAGAGCTGCTAGTTAGCTAAACAAACGCCAACTTCCTCAAGATGGCGTATAACAAGTTTTCTTCCAGTGCAGTTCGCCAAGTGGAAAGCAACTGCATGAAAGCAGGAGACCACGAGGAAGGAAAACAAACAAGTTTCCTTCGCCGCCGACCTGGAACATTTTCAGACGAATAGCAAGAAACCATTGTTGGGGAATGTTTCGTGCCGCTTGTTCAGAAATGTGCTCCTGCACAGGTATCATGATATATACTCGAGGTGAACCCGTTAAAACATTTCAATATTCTCTCGCACAATTACACGCATACATTACAATAATATAAGGTACTGATTTTGTTCTCACAAAGAATTTCTTTGGAATATACTTTCCAAGCAAATAAACGTTTAAAAAATAAACCTAAGTAAGTTATTTAGCACGTCACCATAATTTGTTCAAACATACAAGAAAATTATATCAAATAAAAAAATAATACGTTTTTAAACGGACTAGAAATTACAAAATAATTTATCCTATTATAACACGTGTAAGATTATAACGAAAAACGTCTGACGATTTTAATAGGTTGTCATCAATGCATGAATAGTTCACTGAAGTCATTAACAGTTTAATTTGAGCTGAAAATAATATGAACTGTTGTGTGATTTTGATATACTCTTAGCTCCTATCGGCGTAAATTCATGTAAAATGCACGTATCGCGTCTTTATTTATCTTTTCATATACAGGATGTTCCTGAACAACAGTTATCTTTTCCTATGCAGGATGTTCCTGAACTACAGTTATCTTTTCCTATGCAGGATGTTCCTGAACTACAGTTATCTTTTCCTATATATGATGTTCCTGAACTACAGTTATCTTTTCCTATACAGGATGTTCCTGAACTACAGTTATCTTTTCCTATGCAGGATGTTCCTGAACTACAGTTATCTTTTCCTATATATGATGTTCCTGAACTACAGTTATCTTTTCCTATACAGGATGTTCCTGAACTACAGTTATCTTTTCCTATGCAGGATGTTCCTGAACTACAGTTATCTTTTTCTATATATGATGTTCCTGAACTAC
>PNEQ01018666.1:0-16083 GCA_003012365.1 Medauroidea extradentata | reverse complement strand
TTACTTGGTTACTGTCCGCGCGCCAGCTCTGAGTCCCTGGCGGGTATGCGTTTTTCGTCCGTAAACATGTAAATACCTAATACGAGGCAGATATCATGTCGACACACATACTAACCGCAGTAACGTCGTAAGTTAGGACGTGTTTGCCACTGTGTTACAGTAGCGTACGTGACGTTTAGGAGAGACAATGCATACACGCAGGGAACAGAGCTGGCACACACACAGTACGTGAACAGCCTAGTTTGGCAACAATGGTACAGCCTAGGAACTGAATGATGTGATGGAAAGAGACCGATAACCGCCAAGGGGGAGGGGTGGGAGTCGGGAGAGATCATGGAGGGAGATGTGGGGAGGGATATGAGGAGTTGACTGCATAGGCGCAACTAGAACGGACATTTGGGGAGGGCACAATTTTGTTAATACTGTTATATTCAAGCTACCCCTACCTGTAATCAGTAACGTAGTCAGAATTTATGAATTTCAGGCGGGGAAGGATGGCTATTCTGCGAATATTATAAAGGATCACCCACCACATCTTCAAGCGGGGGGTCCGGGGGTCCTCCCCCGGGAAAATTTCGGATTTCAATGTGCAAAATAGCACTATTTTAGCAGTTTTCATTGCTAAACATCACTGGTTATTCAATATTGAATTAATTGTAATTTTTAAGACCTTGGTTGGTTATTTATTTGGGGGGGCCTGTGCCCTAGTGCCCCCCCCCCTTAGTTGCGCCTATGTGACTAACACCACATGATCAAGTATGCGAGTGTGCTGCTCTCCTTTGTGGATCTGCGTAACTATTTCAGCTACGTAGAGAAATGATTCTCTAAACACACAACAGATGTGTTAGTATCGGTAAACTGAAACAAGATGGCGGGGACTAATTTCCCTTAAGTTTTCAACGTTGTGGAGAAAAACTCCGTCAACAAGCACCCGTGCCATTGCGCACAGAATGGTTGTGTCCCATTCACGACCGTAGAAGTACAGGTCTGGACACTCGCCTATCTACCAATGTATTTTGCTTGACCCCCTTGTTTGGCTGTAGTTCGTCAAGTTACCGAGAATGTCGTACTTTTTGGCGCTGTAATCCGGGCGGTCGGACTCAAACTCCACCCACTTTTTTCCATTGTTAAATTTATAATGTAAATATAGATTGCTGGTGCCTTTTATTAAATTTGTGAGCGAAGGAAGTATTTCATAAATTGATAAAAAATACGTTTTGATAAATTGGTTATCTTAGTGGAAAGGAAGTGGGCGGAGTTTGAGTTCGACCGCCCTAACTGAAGCGCCAATAGAACACAATATTCTCGGTAACTTGGTGAACTACAGCCAAACAACAAGGGGGTCTAGTTTCCAGGTGAGTGTCCAGACCTGTTCTTCTACGACCGTGGTCCAATTCAACTGTTTGGCATGTTAAGTACGAGCAAGTTCTACGTGCCTACCACGTGCTAAATGTGTAGGTATTGAAACTAGCTGATTTTGCTCCTCGACGTGCTTGTTAGCAGTGATTTGTGCATCAGTTCACAGAAGATCCACACTTTACGTCCATCGTATTGTTTACCAATGAAACTACATTTATGTGAGATGGTCATTTTAACAGCAGGAACATTCACATGTGGAACGACGTCAATCCTCACGCAACTGCCATAGTAGTGAACCAGGGACGGTTTTGTATAAACATCTGGGCGGGTATTTTCGGTAATAATCTCATTGGGCCCTACTCGATTCCGCGAAGATTGAATGGACTCACGTACCGCCAAGTCCTGCAACTGACATTGCCAGAGTTCCTGCAGAATGTTCCACTTAAAGTTCGGCAACGTATTTGGTTTCAACACAACAGTACCCCTCGACACTACACAAGAGCTGTACGTAATCATTTCAATATTACATTTACAGCACTGTGGGTTGGAAGATGCGACACTGTTGCATGGCCAGCACGGTCTCCGGACCTTAACCACTCGACTATTTCCTGTGCGGTTTGGTAAAGGTTCTGGTGTACGACACACACATTGAGTCAGAGGAAGATCTGCTTGCTAGAATAATGGCTGCCTGTGATAAAATTCAAGATACACCAGGTGTTTTTGAAAGAGCATTGCCAGTCATTGATACGCCGACTCGTGTGTTCCAGTGAAATGGTGACTTGAAGTACACGCCCCCTGACGTCACCACAGGGGAGAAGTACTGTGGGAAGCAAAGCTTGTTTACAAACATGCTGATTTGTTTGTTGGTAATTGCATAAAGCAAAATTGTTGCGCATTCATAGATTTGCACGCAAGGGTAAAAAATATTAGTTTCAATTTCATGGTTAAGATACGCAAATACATAAGATTAATGTTAACCTGAAGAAAAAAAAAAACGGCAAATACCAAACAAATAATTTTCTTGACGTACATCTCATCCGGGACATGTGAAGCCAAACAGCTAAATGAAGGTTATGTTCGGCTGCGGTATCCATGGAGATAGGAATTGTATCCCACACCTGACTGAAGCTCCGCCTCTTTTCAAGTCGTCCATTGGGAGGCTGCTATTCTGAAAGCATGTTGTAAAGTTTTTATGATGGCGCAAAATGGCATGGCTAGTGTAGACTTCAATTAAATGTCATATTTTATTTCTGGTTAAAGTGGGACCATCACACCTAATCTGTTATTTATCTACCTCGCTAATGTTTTACCACACACAGTGTCGCAACACGTATTCCAATACGGTGCAGCACAGTCAGTCATTTCTAGTTGTATACATGGTAAGCAATAGCACTTCTCTGTAGAATCAAACATTTAATGGCTGCCCTAACATAACGAGCGTTAGACATTGTTTTTAAAGAGACATTAGTTTTTCAAACTTTCCTGCCATTTAAAAATGTTTTATAAATAAATAGCAACTTTTAACTGTCACATACGTTTGTCAAAGGAATAAGGGTAGTGCCATGTACTTTAAACGTGTTTGAGATGTTTTGAATGTACAAATCCTTCACGTTATTATTGCACCAGTAAAACCATTTCGTAACCAGAAGGGTCCGCGGTGGCCGAATGATCAGACCATCCGGATTCGATTCCCGGCGGGGTCAGTCCCAGGAATTTCGCATGTGGGAATCGTGCCGGACGATGCCGTTGGTCGGCGGGTTTTCTCGGGGACCTCCCATTTCCTCCGTCCTTTCATTCCGACGCCGCTCCATACTCACATCATGTCATCCTCACCAGCGCTGAAGACCTCGATGTAAAGCGCTGACCAAAATATCTCACTAACTCACTCACTCGTATCCAGAAATTTGTTTCTGTCAATCAAGTAGTTTCCTAAATATTAGAAAAATTGTTCATAATTTCTCAAACTTTGGAAACGTCTGCAGTGCTTCCTTTGTGAGCTGGGCCATGCGTTCCCGACATCAAACATTCTATTTTCACCTTAGTGAATACCTGTTAAAGTTTGTCGGTATGTTTCAGACACACGTTGTATACGTCTCTGATTTTCCTTTAGAACCCCAAGAAAGCGAGAGTTAAAATATACAGTCACTGACCTTGAAGCAAAGCTGCTGATGCTTAGGCTCATATAAGTAGCGACCCTGAGTTTTCGTGAAAAGAATTCTGCAGCGACTTGTTTTAAGGCCATGATCTCTCGTTTATTTCAAACAATTGCAAATAACTCAATTTTTTTTAACCAAATGCTTTGAAAAAATTTCAGACAGTGTACAGTCATACGATACACAGGTTTGCCAGAGCATTTTTTTTTTTTTTTTTTAAATAATGTACCGTTTGCGAGCAAAAAATTATTTTGCTTCATTTTGGCTTATTTTCACAACAAAATGTGTAGGCCCCTACTATTTCGGGGGCGAAAATCTATAAATAAGTTCGGTGTATTGCAACAGAAAAATTTATACATAAACGTTAGTGTTAAAATTGCCCAAGGAATTTTTGATATATGTATTAATTTGCGTTACAAAAATATTTTCGAAACCACTGCTAAACCAGAGAGCGAAGCCTTAATGCCTTGTGCGCTCATCTATACAGCTCTACGTTGTGGTCAGTGACTGGATGTTGCAAATATCACTTGCATGGTTAAATTGGCAAATCACAATAACCTTATTCTGAAAGCTGCATGCAAGTGTGAGACTTGTCTGAACAAATACACGCTGCCAATAACCACGAAGCAGTTACCATGACATGAACGTAAGGTATTGAAACAAAATGTCCGCGACAGACTCGTGGCTGTGTTCTCCAACAAACCCCTCTCCAAGCATCACGGGGAATGCACCAACTGGCCGATGTTCTCTGTCAGTCATAGACAGCTAAAATTAGCAGGAAGGACGAGCAGTGGAGCGGGGTTATGTGGTAAACCCGAGGAATGCCGAAATAGAACACGGTTTACAAGTTACTCTGGTCCCTCTTCCTGCAGCACATCGCTACGAGCGAGTGAGTGAGGGATTTTGGTCAGCGCTTAACATCGAGGTCTTCAACGCTGGTGAGGGGTGACGTGAAGTGGGTATGGAGCAGCGCTGGAATGAAAGGGCGGGGGAAACGGAAGATCCATTAGAAAAAACGCCGACCAACGGCATCGTCCAGCACGATTCCCACACGCGAAAATCTGGGGGCCGACCCCGCCGGGAATCGAACCCAGATAGACGGGAAGCGAATGGTCTGACCATTGCTACGACATGCCCCGCGACTGGAACACGTGTACCGCATCTACGTGCAGACTACAAGTGACAAAATGTCCGCGTAAAGCGGTCTTCACAATACAGCGGCACGATACGCTTGACGCTTGCCGCCAGCGAAGAGTTCCTGCCGTGTGTTCATAATAGAGCGATGAAATATCGCCTGCCGCTGGCGACACGAACTTGTGCTGCCATCTTTTACCTGGAGAAATAACCCAGTAACCGTAAAAGTTATTTGAAGAAGCGTGAACGGAAAATACAGAAACGATAATCTGTCAAGTTCGCATCAATTTAATTAAATATCAAACAGAAAACAGGTTAAATTTCGTACCGAGAAATAAAGTTAAGACAAATATGCTATAGTTACTTTCCCATGAACTTATGCAATAGTTTAACATTAATTTACACAAATGTCGGTATTGTAATATAATTTTACTTGCATTAATTTAACTTTGTTCTGACCTGATATAGAACGTTCAGGATAAACTGAACACTGCATAAAGTTTTCTTTCAGCCATGTTGCAGTCATCTTTACTGATTTCAATTTGAAAACTTTTATGTAATTTATAATCAGTATAAAAGTTTCAACACTCTCAAAAGTTAAGATCTATTGGTCTCCTATATATATATATATATATATATATATATATATATATATATATATATATATATATATATATATATATATATAAAATTAGACAGTATAGGCCACGTGCTAAAATATATAAAACCACTCAACCAAGTCTCTTTACATATATATATATTTTTTAAATGGCCATATACAAAGAAAATTTTCGTTATTTTTAGTTTTTTTTATACAAAGCAGTTGCATTGTGTGATTTTATACCTTTTAGCACATGACACATGCTATCTAATTACAGTGTAAATTATTTCATTCGCGTAAGTCAGTTGGTTTTTGTTATTAGTATGTTTCCGTTATTTGCAAATTTTGGCTTTGACCTGCCACTATGGGAAGACTATGTGAGCTAAAGAAGTTTCCCAAGTGGAAAATGTTGTCAAAGGTAACGTCTGTAAAACTAACACTATGCCGTATAAATATAAAACTATACGTATTTGCCACGTGAACATACCTTAAGGGAACTCGGGTTGGATAAAATAAAATTGTTACGTGTAGATGTTGCTTATAAATCGATTTACTCTTACGACAAAACAATTATAGCTCGAATAGTTTTCTCGTAATGGCGCGTCAGAGTCAAAATCTGCATGTTATGCTGAAAGCGAATCAATCGTCTTCCATAAATAAAATAATCCACTGTTAACTGAAGTCCCTCGAACTATGCAATAAACATCTAGATACCAGCAACGTCAAATTTTTCATTTAAAAAAAATCACAAAATTATACAAAAAAAGTTGCATTTCAGAAACTTTATAAAATACAAAAGTTGTCCACTAGGAGTTTTCTAATATTTTGTTACATAGCCCATTACCTGGTAATTTCACTATTAATTATTTCACATTTAGGTGGCTGCCTTCCCCACGCTTCAAAAACGATGCAGCGTGTTCGTAAATAGGTTATTTTCAACGAAAATATTCCACGTGTGCCCATTGTGCAAACTAACGAAAAGAAAACAAACTTCAGACAAGTTCGGAACCACAATTTAAACACCCCGTGCTCATTACGACACTGTTTCTAAGCCCTCCAACATGGCTTAAAACGGCCTTGTCTCTAACCATTAGTCGACTAGCTGTTGCTCAGTAGAACAGCAGACAATGAACGAATAGACAAGGCTTGAATATGCATAGTAAATTGGATTATAGCCTGCACGTCACTCAATTCGCGCAATTTTCCAGTCCCTAATTATTACTAGAGACCCGAAAATTTCGCGAATTACCTTCAGAAGGCCTTAGATTTCAAACTCTTGTACACCTTGATTATTTTCGCAATTTGAGATCTGTTGATGAAGCTCTTTCCAGAGGAATGTGAATCAATTACTAAGACATGCAAAATTCGCGTTAGACTAAACTTCACTTTCCTATACATAACAGAGCATAATCTGCGATTCAATTGGCCACGAACTTTTATGTGTTGTCACTTACGTGTGTTACATCTTTACAGATATTGGTCTGTCTATCGTGTAAGCATTCTCCACGGCAAGTCACGACAATATCGGCCAGTGGGAGACGTCGAACAAGCCTATATGTAGTCTAACGCGTCTCTGAGCTGCGTGGGGGCCAAATGAAGAGAGACTGTGTTCAGGGGAAGGTTTAGAATACCCATAGCCGCCAGTTGCGCAGTTTTAGCTCGGCGAAACACGAGCACGAGACGTCTTTCTCAGGTCGTGGCCGACGACCAGGTGGCAGCCCCCAAGCAGCGTCACTGATGTTGGTGATCTTGATGATGGTGATGTATACTTACATACACACACCTAGTCCCTATTTAGGCCAGGGACACGCCTCTTTAACACTGAAACGTACGAAAATTACTGAGTTCAGACCAAGTCATGATAGAGGAATGAAATACGCTATTGATATTATGAATTTAATAGTACGAGAAGTAGTACAGAGTTCTTACAACTATGAACACGGTAAAAACGGCGGTTCGGCCCCTGGACGGAGAACGAATGTTGATATTACGGAAATGTTACACTTAAACCTATACAACGTCCAGGAGCGGCGCGAGAGCAGTTCTCCCGCACGTGTGCACTGCTCGGTGGTCGGACGAACAAGCCCTGCTTCTGGGAGATGGCGCGCAGAGGGCGCAGCATCTCCCGCCAAAACACAACAAAACGAAATGAGATGAAGTGGTGATGGTGAACAAATGAATACACTTTATGCAATTAACAGTTAAAACATATTACATTATTTAGGGCACTAGTAAATTTAAAACAACCCAATAATAAAATTAAGAAACTTGTCAACGACATTAACATAAATGAAAAAAAAAATTAATGTATTTCTGCCTGTCTGTATCACACTCGCACACTTTCACTCACCCTAGCTAATGTCTGAGGTGCCCCGGGAGATATACTAATTAGCGGTGCGGCCGATAATTAGCATATTCGCGTCTGTTGTACCTGATGCCAGGGTAGTGGGTGAATTGTAGCAGGATAAACTGTCTGAGCAAGATACGTGGACGACTGGTTCACGTCAAGTCACTTGGAGTCTAGTCAGCTGTCAGAAAATAACGCGAATTTTGCATGTCTCTACCAATTACTAGAGCTATGAAATTTTCGCGAAAAGAATTGTGCCTTACGTAAACATCTGCAGTTCTGGTTTATGGTCATTGATTGAATGTTTTACTGTCCCGTGTCTTGAGGTGCTGTCCGTTAATCACTGACGTGTGGTGTCGCAGTAAATTTGTGCTGATTTGCACAGTCAAATGAGAGACGTCACGTGAGAAATACAAGCTGCCAGTAATTACGAAGCTAAAATGCAGATGTGAACGTAAAGCACTGAAACATACTGGGGCATAATTCTTTTCGAGAAAATTTTACGGTCCTGCCAATTACAAACCTGTATGAAAACACAGACTCCTGCGCTACATTGTCACATGTACAACTGTCCACTCACTGGAGCAATAGACAATGTACAACTAGCTAAGGGCATAGTGTACACAGGACTGTGCAGTCTAGCCGGCTGGTCGTTGAACCCGAGAAATTTCCAAGTCTCTAATTTATTACTTATTTAACTTTTAAGTATACATTTCGGACCTTCTCTTTCCACTAGGTACCAATTTCTCAAAATATTACTTTGCGGATAGGTTTCCTATTGCGAAATTCCATCTAACTGTCAAGAAAGGTAGTTAAAAACGAAGTTGACCTAGAACTAAAACCTATAAAACCTAGTCCGTATCCATTAGTGTAGCGCCTGACGAAGTATCTCTAGTGGAGGATGTCTCAGTTTACGTCTCTTCTAACCCTCAATAATCGTCTACTTCCAGCCTCCCCTCTCTACACCCACCCTGAAAGTGTTCAGTGTTGCCCCGTAAATCCGAGGCAAGGGTACGTCGGTCACGTACGAAACCTGGAGCCGTTCCCAACTTTACGATCGTGTAAACCCGGGCTTTCTTCCGCCGCCCCTCGCTCGAGTATAACGGTTCCTAATGCGACCGTGAAGACAGGTTGTGGCATTCGTGGCGTGGTAATGTCGACTCTAGGGGCGTACCTTCCAGGTGAAGGCCGCTTGCCACGATGGCAGTTCCCTACGGGTGTTGCATGGAACTTCTCATTGCCGTCTGCGTGGATGAGTCTGTCGTGGGTTTAACATACTGGTGGCCGCATATGGAAACCATGGAAGAGACCGGAACAATTTGCGTGTTGACTGAACCGTAGGATAGTGTCCTAACATACAGGGTGTCCCTAAATAACATTTAAAGCTCTTCATTAGTAATAGATTTTGGTCAGCGCTTAACATCGAGGTATGACGAGTTAGTGGACCTGGTGCGTGAGACGTGCTGCAGCGTGTAACGGAAAGCTTTATTCTTGTATAACTATTAAACATTTTTCAAATGCGTTTATTTACGAAAAGAAGACACACTTCAAACTGTGTCTGTATGATTTTAAAAGTACCATCTGCTAATTAAAAACATGATTTCCAAGATCTTCAAAAGTGCAAAAAATTATTTTTTTTTCGTTGCTGTAATTGAGAAAATATCAAACCTTAATTGGGAAACTAAATCATTGAAACCTACACTGGACTTTACCTCATACTTTCCATTAAAATAAAATAATAGGGTCATCGCTTGAAGTCCCATTGAAAAACGGATTCTACGAAAACACTGCACGCTAGTTTAGTCCTCCGCGCCTAGAGGCGATGAGGCGTTTGACGGACATGTTATATTCGACTTATAGCCATCCCCGTTTCCGTGCCTCGATCGTAGAAAGAAGCTAGCGTCCACTAACTCTTAAGCGCCGGTGAGGGGTGACATGAGGTGAGTATGGAGCAGCGCAGGAATTAAGGGGCGGGGAAACAAGATATACCCTAGAAAACCCACCGACCAACGGGATCGTCCGGCATGATTTCAACATGCGATAATACGGGGCCCGACCCCGCCGGGAATCGAACACGAATCGCCTGGATGGGAGGCGAATGGTCCGGCCACTCGGCCACCCTTCGTCAAGTTGTAGGGAATGCGAAGATGTGTAAAACAATACAGCACTAGAGTCGCAGACGCTGGGAACTACCCGTAAATTTACCGACAAATTGTAGTGTTATAGGTTAGTAACCTGCGTTTTAAATTGCAACATATCGCCGTAGCGACGTTAACCAATGCGTCAAGTGGGCCGAGCTAACAGTTATGGAGGCAGCGACGGTGTATGGGTCGCTTCCCTCCAAGGCGATTCCAACTGGATGTCAGGTCGGGGTCACTACAAGGATCTTACACGTGGGACTCGCATGAGATGATACCGAAGTTAAACGGGATATTATGAGGAACTGCAGTTTCCTCTGTGATTTTATTCCGGGCCAGCTCCAGACTCACTTCAGTCGCCCTTATTCGCAGTTGTAGCCATTTAAATATTGTTTCAATGCAGACTGCAACCCTCAAAGATCACAATTTGTGTGTCAGTTTAAGGCTACTTCCCAGCCTCTGCGACTCTAAGGGCCGTATCTATAAACGGCTTTCGAATGACAACCAACTGCTATCCCCATAGAGAAAGCATTGGTGAGCAGTTGGTTGTCATTCGAATGCCGGGCCCTTAGTCACAAACGCCAGCAGAATGGCTTCGCTGGCTAGCAACATGGCGGAAACGCCTAACGCCAATCAGCGTAAAGGGCCAAACACAATTGAAAAACTAAGCAGCAAGTAGTAGACTTAGGAAGTAAGCAGTAGAGTAGTACAAACTGAACGCATACAGTAACGAGATTACTGCCTTAGTACAGCCAGTAGGAACATTCATATTTATTATCGGCCAATTTTTCCAGTCACTAGTTATCTGTATTGTCATAACCGCCTTTAAAAAGTCGTGGCCAAGACGGGTTACTAGAAAACCGCTTGGGGATCTCCAACGACAATAGTTTCCCTAATTATGCGGTGACATACAAACGAATCAGGGGAAGCTATTGCAAAAAAAAAAAACAGTTTTGTAGTGACTAGAAAACATTTTGTCAACATAGACTCTACCAAATAATTTTGAGGTGTACACCAAATATTTTTCAGTGCCCACAAAACTTTTTGTTGTTGAGTTTAATATCATGAAATCACCAGTAAAGAGCTTAATGAATACTACAAAATATTTGGTGTTCACCACAAAAATGTTTCGTAGTAACTAAATTGACAAAATATTTTGTGGCCATTACAAAACAGTTTTTCAGAGTGCCGTATGAGAGCTCGAAGTTCTGTACAAATGATCCTTCTTGACAGGGCTGCTCTTTCTAAGGCCACGTCTTTCTGTTATGGTTGGCTATTGGTCGTGTGGAATATTTAAAGAATGCGTGAAAAGTTGCGAAAATCTTCCGTGTCACTCGCCTCGCAGGGGCCGCGGTGGCCGAGGGGTCAGACTCTCGCCTCCCACCAAGGCGATCCTGGTTTGAATCCCGGTGGGGTCGGTCCCCGGATTTTCGCATATGGGAATGATGTTAAGCGCTGACCAAAATCTCTCACTCACTCGCCTCGCATTCGGGAGCACTTCGGTTCGATCGCCGGCTCCAGCCATCCTGATTTCGGTTTTTTAGGGTTTCCCGAAATCACTACAGGCGAATACTGAGATAGTTCCTTAAGAGAGTTGGACCCGTAAAAATTCAAAATTTTATATTTGCGCCAAACACTGGTCAACATTTACACATTAGATAACACGTCATTTCCCAAAATAAAAAAAAATAGGCCCTATAGTTTTTGCATAATCACTCATAAAAGTCACAAAATGGCCACTGCGGTGTAGCTAAAATCAAAAAAGTAATTAACTAATCAATTAAAAATTACAGTAACCGTTAGTCAGTGTATCAATGCATTTTATGACATGGTTGACAAAAGTTAGTTTTGAAAATTTCAGTAGTAGCCAAATGTCAAAGTTATGCAAAAATTTACTCATTTTCATCAATTTTTAAAAAAATACAAAAACGTATCGCTTTGTGTTCGCAAAAGTGTCTTGAAGTAGCTCACATCATTAAGAATTAATATGAATAATCTTGTTTCTGCAGAATAATTAGTTTTTATTATTTTGGCTACACCGTAACTGCCATTTTGCGACTTTTAATAGATGATTATGCTAAAACTATGGGACCTATTTTTTTTTTTTTTTTTTTTTTAATTGCATGTCATCTGATGTGTAAAAGTTGACCAGTGTTTGGCGCAAATATAAAATTTTGAATTGTTACGGGTCCAATGTCTTTAAACAATCCCTGGCCGACTCGTACCCCCTTCCCCCACCCATCCCAGTGTTTCTCTACCAATGTCTTGTGGTGTTAAGATGACACGTAAAAGGACCAAAATAAAAAAAAATATTACTATAACTTGAGACGCTTTAAAATATTACAGACGAATAGCAAACTATTAGCATCGGCGTACCAGAACTCACGGAAAATTATTTTGTGACAGCTACAAAATTTTTGTGGGTATGTACCCTGCAAAATTTACTTTGTGGTCACCATAAAAACATTTTGTTGACACCACTTAATTACTGTGGCCACCACAAATCTACTTGGTGTTTAATACAAAATAATTTTGCAAGGAAGACTTTCTACACAATTTTTCTTTCAGTGTTCGCACAGGTACAATTGAAAGACACGAATAACGGTTTAAGAACATTTCCCTTGTAGATATTACATTGACACCTGGCAAACTGTGAACTTTCTCCGTGACAATTCTATCTCTTTTGAAATATTCCGTGGGTAGGGTCACAGATTTATCGCAGAAAAATGTCGATTGTTTGTTGGGCTTTAACAGCAGGCGTTCTTTCCTTACTGGCGCGTCCCCATCATACTGGCCCATCATATAAGACGCAGGTTGCTATACAGTATTTTGCAAAATAGCATGTCACCAAATAACGCGAAATTGGTCGGTATTTACTTATTTAATATATTATCAAAGTTATTTATATTATTATAAAATCCCATATGTCGACAGTTCTTATTTATATAAATTAATGTTTAGCTTACAATTAATATTTACACTGAACAGTTCTGACATCTAGTACTTCAACAAAAAAAAAACTAAGGAATGTGTTGTCTTCAATACAAACGGAGTCCTTTTTTTTTTATAACAGTCACTCAAACAATCATATGCCGACAAGGCAGCCCCAAGGCCTGTACAGGATGAGTCGATATTTGATAACCCGGTAGGAATGCAATTCTAGGGATATAACGTGATTCATAGAGACCTCTTACTTTCGCGAAAAGACTTTTACACCAATTTATTTCAATGTCTTATGTGTAAACCTTCAAATCTTTGTTTTTAACTCTCAGCATCTTGGAGATGTAATCGTTAATCACAGACGTGTGTTGTCGCAGTAACCTTCTTCTGATTGGCACAGTCAAAAGTGACGCCTCTCACACAAATACACGCTGCCAATAACCATGAAACAAAGCTGCAGATGTGCACAAAATGCACTGAAAAAATGTGTAGAATTGGTTTCGCGAAAATCAGAGGTTTCTAGTGATTCGTGAAGGGTGTAGGCTGCCACAAAAGTAGGGATTGAACATGTTTAAAGGCACAATAAAACAAGCACGTGGCATTAAGGGGCCCGCCTCGTTGCCATAAAATCACACTGCAGCGTGTTTGAAGAAAAAGTTTTACACAGAAGCTAATACACGTGTGTACACGCCGTTTCTCTACGAAAAGAACACACACTTCAGACGACTGCCCTTAAGTACCTTCAAGACAACACGCGTATTAGAAATCCCCTCTTAGGGCACGTCAAAATGGGTCAAAACGGGATTTTCCGTCTGCTATAGCGGAAAATATACTAGCCGAATACATGTGAAACCACTTAAGGGTAGTACGTTGGACTTTAGTAAAGTGATTTCGTAAATAAAACAACAGGGTTACCACTTAAAGCCCCATAGGAAATTTGTTTTTTCGCGAAGACTGCACGCCTTAAGCGTAGAGGCGACGCGCCGTTGTATGACCCATACGACGTCGCCCTTAGCACCATACCTCACTCACACAAACACATGTGCCACGAGGCGGGCCCCTTAAGGGCATTCAAGTAGGGGAAAATAATAATTTCATGTTTGAGTGAAATTGTTTTAGTTTTTAGACGTTACTTGGGATTACATTTTTATCTTACAAAAAATAGTTCAGACATTTTACCCATAACGGCATTTAAAGTCAAAATTTTTATGTTTTTCGTTTTCGTAGGTCATAAGAACCAATGAGCATAATGGAATGAAAAAATTCACATTGAAACTACGTGTTATGGAATATTGCTTGACATTAGTAAAACTACAGTACGATAGAAATTATGTTCGTATATTTTTAAAAAATCGACACGTACCAAAAAATTTCAAAATTTCAGCAACTTTATTTAAACACAGGCATATTTGTTAAAGGATTTTCATATGTGTCAAGCAGTACCCCGTGGCGTGTACTTTAAACGTGATTTTTTTTTTTTTTTTCATTTTTTTATGTTCATTGCTTTATACAGCTTATAAGAACGAAAACAATGCAAATTTTGACTTTGAAATGCTTTAATTTGGAAACTGGCTTAGTTAGCTATTTTTCGTAAGAGGGAACTGTACTCCCAAGTAATATATACAGAACTAAAATGATTTCATACTAATATAAAAACATGATTTTTCCCCACTTGGACAACCTTAAGAAACTGACACGCCATGCACGACAGTGTTTCGGGTCGCCTACCCCCCAGGCATCTACACAATTCTCTTCCAACTGAACACGTGATGTATATACTGTAGAAACGGTCGAGATTAGAACTTACTACCCAGGCGACGTTTTTATTAATGTTAGCATACTTATTACTTACATGTCATGTCAAATAAATACAGCTGACGGACACAAAGATCTATGAAATCGGTAGTGTCACTGATTTTTGGTAACAACAATTTTAACCAACTTCATTTTCTTTGCTTGTGGGTGTGAGCCGCGTCTGAAGATTGTCTTGCGACGTTTCGGCAGTCGTTGCAGCTGCCATCATCAGGTAGTCGGAGTCAGTTGGTTTCCGACTCCGACTACCTGATGATGGCAGCTGCAACGACTGCCGAAACGTCGCAAGACAATCTTCAGACGCGGCTCACACCCACAAGCCAAGAAAATGCAGACAACGGCCGCGAAAGCCTGCGATCTATTTTAACCAACTTATTTCAATGCCTTACGTGCGCTTCTGCAACTGTGCCCCACGGTCAGTGATTGGCTGTTTTAAACCCTCATAATCTTAGGGTTCTGCCCGCAAATCACTGACGTGTGGAGTCGCAGTATACTTGTTCTGATTGGCTCAGTTAAAGACTGACGCCTCTGCACAAAGCCACGCTGCCACGAAACAGACTTGCAAATAAGTAGAGCCACGATTTTATGGCGGAAATAATTTTGCAACATTTGGTTTCAATGCGTCATGGGCACGTCTACAGCTCTGCTACATCGTCTGTGATTGGATGACTTTACTCTCAGTTGCCTTGGCAAATTACAGACGTAGGGAGTCGCAATATTCTTATTATAACTGGTGCAGTCAAATGAGGGGCATGTCTGAACAAAGACCCGCTTGCCAATAATCATGAAGCAGAACTACTGATATGCACGTAAGAAACAAAGTGGTGCAAAGATATTTTTGCGACGAAATCGTGGCCCTACCAATAAGTAGGGATCCTGGTTTTTCGCGTAAAGATTTTTGCCCCAGTTTGTTTCAGTGCCTTACGTGCATATCTGCAATTCTGCTTCATGATTATTGGCAGCGGGTCTATATGGAGAGCCGTATATCATTTGTCTGAGCCAATTACAATACAGTCTCTGCAACACCTCACGGCTGTGATTTGCCGCTAGAAACCCAAGGCTCGTGATAGTTAAAATATCCAATCACTAACCACGAAGCAGAACTGCAGATGTGCACGTAAGAAACAAAGTGGGGCAAAACCATTTTCGCGGCGAAATCGCGGCCCTACCAATAAGGCAGTAAAACAAAGTGGCGCAAGAACAATTTGGGCACCCTTCTCATATGATATTTATTTTTCCCCCGGGGTTTCTATGCTATTGTAAGTATAACTTTGTACAATTTTTTTTCTGTCATTTGGCAAATAATGTTCAAATCTTTCCTTATTACCTCATTTTATTTTTACAAAGAGGCCTTGGAACGAAAGTATTAAAAGGCATGAAGTGATGAAAAGTTATTTACGTGCATATAATCTTGTTAATGGTACTCAGTGATTATTTGCAAAAGTACAGTTTTTTTCTTACATGTTAACGACACAATGAAAGGTTTGTTCCGTCTCTAAGCCTTGTCTTCCCATTCGGAATCCCGCTCTTGAAACAAACCATTTTCCTTCTGGGTTTACTGGTGTACTTATTTCTGTAATCAAGTGTGATCCTTCACAT
>PNEQ01018664.1:0-16084 GCA_003012365.1 Medauroidea extradentata | reverse complement strand
ACCCAGAAGGGATGGAGTAACTTCTTTTGACAATATATCATTGCGAAGTACTCCATGTAGACTTACTTGCCTCAAGATTTCATTGTGTTTTTTGAATTTGGAAAGAAAGTAGGAGCAGTTGAAAATTAAAAAAAAGTCAGTTTCAAGGTCAGCTTTTATATCTATATATGAAGACATATCAACATAATTCTGTTTATTTTTACTAGCATTATTAATAGCCCTCAGTCTCCTCTTTGCAATGAGATAACACATGACTTTGTATCTTTTATGGATATCAAGTAATTAAACAATACAAAAATCCTTGAAAATGTAAATTTTGGTACACGGTACCGGCCATTTTGTTCTGTAAAATCAAAATGAGGGCAGATAAAAATCAATAACTTTGGGTTTGAACTGTTGAAATATGTAAATTATGTGTGACAAAATTTCAAATTTTTTCAAAATGAGTCAGCAACCACCCTTGGGTGATTTTCCATGGAATGACCCTGAAGATTGGGTCATCTACCTGCTCTCATTAGTCTGGAAAAACTTCTAACTCTTTAAATATTACTGTTATTATACACCCTGCAACTCTTTAGATTCCTTTTATTAAAATTAGAGTTGTTCTGATACCATAATTTCTGGTACAGATTCTCAGATACTCATAATATACTTATCCAATATCCCAATACCCATAAAAATTAGAATTTCCATTAAATTTTCACTAATATACTATAAAAAAACAACATATGGCAGTAATGATAGACACATTCATTGTCATTAGCCAATACTGAAGAAAGAAAATGCAGGTTTTCTTTTAAAGATACAAGTTGATTAACATGGTCAGGAAGTATGAGACTGCAATTATCTGTAAAAATAAGTCCAGCTTGTGAAAAAGCTTGTTCTGTGAAGGCTGAATCAGCTGGTACAGCTAGTCAGAACTTGCACAGGTTTTTGAGTTCTTATGTGGTGAAGAATTCCAGAAATAAGCAGGAACTGAATAACTCCCTGGCACCAAAAGAAAATATGCTGGCCACATGAACAAAATAATGCACATAATCACAAAATCTTGCCGGAAAAATAAAACACTACCAAAAACACAAAAATCGAAGTAAACAGATCAATGTTTGTTTTTCTAGTCTAATCTCATAGGTAAACAGCGATACAGTGAGTAACGGTAATACAGAGTAATTTGTTGTTCACACAACGTGATGTCAGAGTACGGTAATTTATCTGCGAAAGTATATTAATTGTGTATCGCATGTTTTTCTTGTCATGCAGAACGGTTTACGGAATAGTTCTCAGCGCAGCCGCAAGATTTCGTAGTACTGATATTAAAGATATCATGGGCGTACCCAGGGGGTGGTTAAGGGGGTTCAAACCCCCTCCAAAATGTCAGTTTCCTTATCTAGTTACTATATTTTACATTACAAAATGTACAGTATACTAGAAAAACAACCACAATGTTAATAAAATACGTTAATAATACACATAAATACGTCAAACACAGATGACATTGAAACATTTATGCAAGTTGAGAGTTCAAAACCCCCTCCGAAAACTGTTCCTAGGTACACCCGTGAAAGATATGCATTACTAATTCAGTGTTGCCAAACGTGCATAATTTTTCTATTTGTAGCAAAAATTTAACTGTGGTGTGACAAGTATTTCCATCCGTTAAAGTAAACTGAAAGAAATAAGGTAATCACACAACAATGCAAGAGCATTGGTACAACAATTCTCAGATTGTCGTACTGTTGCTGAAGAGAGACTTTTATATGTAGCAATTAAATACGGCGCAGATAACTGCTGCGTAGATGCGGCGTTAGGCCGGCCAGGCCGGCTATGAAGATTACAAAACATGAGTGTGTGCTTGCTTTGCCAGCTACTGTACCATATCTTATGACACAAACATTTCTGCTTGAAATATATTGCTGGTAATTTATTTAGGTGCTTTTCAGTGCATTAAAAACTATCAACACACCCATTTCTATTTTGCAACCAGATGCCAATGTATCCAACCGATACCATGCCCGATACAAATACATTACAAATTGGCTTAGTATCGGCCGACCCAGATACTACTTATCAGTATGGGAACAACTTTAATTAAAATACTTCATACTGAAACATGATTCTCCCCACAAACTGCATATCCTTTTCAACCTTCCTCCTAACCCTTAGTTTAATTGAAAACTACTCTTGGAACAAACTAAATAATCCTCAACAACTTCTTCAATTTAATACAATTTTAATTCACATGAATATCCTGTTAATTAAGTGCTTATTGTTGAAATATGTTATAAATATTTACTGCAGAACTTCTAAACATTTAAGTTGAAATATTATTACCAATCAATATTATCTAACAGTTATAACAGGTGTAACTATCTATTTACTGAATTTATGTCAAAGTTTGAAAAAAGTAGCAAAAAAAAAAAAAAAATTAAACATATATGCTTGGCTCTTGAGTTCCACTTTTCTCATCCTACACTTTTTCCTCACCTTGTACTCTTTCGGTAGGCTACCAGATTTACTACCATGTTATTTGTGCCCACGTTCATTTTGCATGACTTACCTAGCCTCAGTATAGATCTAAGTCTACAAGTCTCCTTGTCCGTCTTTCCACAATTTCATTCCCCAGTTTTAATGGTTCTTGACACCATTTGCGTCTTTTCACAGTTTCTGTGTGGGATGAGCCATTGTCTAGTTCCTGTAGCAAAATTGAGTTTTGTTTTCTTTTCCCAATTGCATTTTCCTTTTCCATAAATCTGAGTTACACAACAACACATTGCACTGTTCATTCATATCCCTTAAAATGAGTTAAATTTTCTGTTCCTCTAAATTAAATAATTCCTTCAGTTATTTTGTCCATCTAGGCCACTATTAGTTATCATTTGCACCTTTTGATGGTTTTGTTCCTTTTATTTAGTCATGACCTTGTAACCCCTGGTTTTTTTTCTCCTCTTTCTGTACCTCATCTGAATACCCTCTTGCCTTACTTGAATTTTCATCTAGATTCTGATTTGGTGTAGAGTGTCCTTGCTCAATATAACTCACTCTGGTCTCTGAAACAACTTCTGAGCCATTCCCAATGTAGGCCTATTTTCATTATTAACATTAGAGTTTCAGAACCTAAAAACACTTACTCTTCAATATTATGATTTTCCACTATGTTTGCAAAAACTGAATTACAAAATTATTACATCAGTTACATATATCACACAAGCAGTTGTCCAAAATAAAATAATATTAATAACAACTTGTATATGCATATACTGACCAAAGTATCTGAAAATTAGGTTGCCTTAAACTGTTTTGTAATTTTGTGTCTGCTGTTGGTGGTTTCATTTGTGGTTTTACCACCCAGTGAATTGCTCCCACAACGTTCAGCTGTATTTTACAGCAACATGATCTCTTTCTTCTCTGGGTGTTGAACTCTTCCCTCAGGTAGTAAGTCATCCTTTTGAACTGCTCTGGCACTGCTGTGGAAGCCATTATGTGATGGGCTGCGATTTTATAACCTAGAGGAGGAAGTTAATTATCATAGCACCTCAGTGGAAGCTATTTTGTAGCAGGTTAGTCCAATAGAGTTGAGACCCATCATGTTGTCGCAAATTTGTGGTGTTCCTTGCACCCCCTCAGCTTTAGGTTGCAGTCCACAGGGAACAGACGGTCAAATTCACCTTGAAATAATATGCCTGGCTAAACTCAGCAGATATTCTGGATATTATGGGAAACAAACTCACAGTCAAGTTCAGAATCGAAGGAAAATTCCTGTATGTTTTTCACATTCAGTTTTATCCCTACACTGTTCAACATTATGCAAAAGACACTATTCCTCAGGTGACTGTTGCATTTATGAGATATAAGTCTTGTTGTGAAATACTGCTATGTTAATTAACGTAATACATTTAATTCTGATAATTATCACTTACTTCAAACCAAGTCAAACACTAGGGTGGTTACTATAGCTCAGAGGGAAAAGAAAATTTAATAGTCAGTAAATTAAACATTCGCTACCCAATAAATAAACCAATTATGTGGGTAGTGCTTGTCAGATATCCATTGCAACCAAACAAAATGAAATAATAAAACACAACATATTAGTAACTATTCTACAACTACTCTGGGCTCAGACTAAAAGAATAAAAGTAAAGAAGCGGGAGTAACTATGACTCTCTTTCCGTTACAGTCTGAGAGGTAGTTACAGAGACAGTTCCCCGGCGCCGCTGCGTAGGTCTGTCTCTCCGCTAGAACATCCCCTTGGGAGGGGCGCATCGCGTGGAGCACTGTTTTCCAAAATTTACTAAATGGTTAGAGTTCAACAACTATAAGACATAGCTTTGACAATGTTTCATTACAATTAATGTCTTTGCCTGATATCACGGGTAAAAATGATACAAATGTTTAATAACTCTCCCTCATTTACCAAGTACACTAATCACTTAACAAGGAAAATGTATTAAAATTGTTTACAAGGAAGATGACAACAGGTAAATAAATAAAAATGTTGTAGATACGGAAAAGACTCGTGGGCCCGCCTTGTCTGTGATTTCATAAAGAGAGCAACATGCCTCCCAAATTTAATAACAATAATGAATTATGTTCCTTTGGTAAAAATGTTGAAATTCATACTATAGTAATAATCAAGAAATAAAAGTAAAACAAATAAATACATTATTGTAGCAATGATCAAGAAAGCTCAAAATTCATTAATAAGTTTATAAGCAAAAGTTACAAGTTAATCAGCAAGTTCAGTGAAAATAAAAAAAAATCACAATGGTTTGTTAAGTTATGAGTATCAATCAGTGAGGCATTATCAAACTTTCAAAACCAAAAAACAACATGCCTACATCACTTACAAGTTGCCTCAGAACAAATAAAAAATAAACTGCAACTTTTTAAATTAAGAATACCTTCTACTTTTATGAACCCTGCTATCCATGCTACCAATTAAGATTAGCATACTGCCGTGACTGCCTACCGAGCTGCTCCACTCATGCTATTTCAATCTTCTCTCCTTCACAGTCGCTGCATGACTCTCCCTTTTACTGCGTCTAAACTAATACTTTAAAGTTACCTGCTTACTACCAAATGAAAGAACAAATAAGCAGTTTACTTAGCTTTTACATGGTGACGATTCTCCAGGCTTCCTCAGAGCCTGCTGACTGCATCATACTTTAATGGTACTGATGCGACCACCAGACTCCACACATATGCCACGGATACCTTGAATCAACATTATTTTACTCGTAGGCTACTGGGACTGCTCGGCGTAGCTTGATGTCCTGCTCACCGGCAGAGACTCGACTCTCATCCGTTGGTTAGGGCGGGTTTGAAAATAGATAGTCTATTAGTAAGAATTAGCCAGATCTACGTCGTGGTTACCAGATGCGATAAAAGAAACACTGAGGTTCAAGGTTATTGTTCGGTTTACTCTGCATTAATTAATCCACTTACAGTTTCCCTCACCAACAACAATAACAGGAAAACTGTGGGCTCAACCAATCTACTTCCAAGGACCTGTACCTCATGATTAATTATAAGAAGCCATCCCAGGCTTGGCACAATGAAACTTTAACCGATTGCCCTGATACATGACGATTCCCTATCACGTGGCATCGCGGGTGCTACCTTCCCACACATCCGCACAATTCGACAACCAGCATGCTAAGCAGGCACCGGAGGTTCCGCTCCACTGTGCTAGTGTCGTCCCTGGAACACTCCCAAGATGGCAACCCCTGTCGATCATCAACTAGCACAACCATTTACCTCAAGAGCATCCAAATGAAACTTAGGTTCATTTCCTTGGCTAATTTTCTGTTACTAAGTGAGCAAATAAATCACAAATTAAGTACAATAAATCACAAATCACCAATTACAAATACACTCTTCTCATTTTCAGCTTCATCTCTCGGGTCTGTACCCACAGTTGGTACAGCGCCATGACGTCACATACCTCACTCTCTCCAAGACTTCAAACGGGAAAGATTTCAAACTAGCTCACGGGAAGTTCGAATATCAACAAGACCACCTGACATAGAGATTACCATCACAATACATAAATGCATTTTCCATAATAATTTATCGTAAGCTCTCGCCTACGTGTACAATTAATATAGAAACGGAGCTAACAATAATCCTAACGTTTCGGCCCACCGTACTTAAGCTACAGACCTCATACATTAAATAAGCTACAGATCTCTTACATAAAAATAGGAATGTTCTTATTTCAGTCCATCATTATGGTTGAATTTACTTACTCCACTGTCTGTTTGAGTAAACACAATTACTCAGTCCTGGATACTTTTGACTATACGCGTCCTTACATTTAAACTCACTGTTATTAACTTCTTTGGCACACTGCCACACTAGTTGGCCAGGCAACTACTCACTGGGTGACTTCACACATATTCACAGGCGTGTCACAAACCAAATGTCCTGCAAGCGTCTTGGGATTCTGTTAGGCCTATACTGACTCCAGGTGTGGGGGGAAATGAGGACTACACTTGTTAAATTACTTTATGCCACAATGAAATAATGTCACTACTAACTTCAGATACACCCCAAGTACAACAAATAAACAAACTTGGTACAAATTTCATTGGGTGCGAATGGCTAAGTGCCTTACAATACTGACCAATTCTCTCTCACGTTCTGCTACGTCCGTCCATTCTGCTTACAATTGTTCAATTCCCACCTCCTCCTAACCTGTTAACGCAATTTGCTTTAGCGCATCCTTCACCCCCGTAGGACCCTAGCCTATCAATGGCCGCACGCCTCACCTTCCAGACTTTTTGCGCATAGAAACAGGCACACTACACAGCACAAAACTATTCCCTCTCTCTCACTGTCACCCTGCTGTGTCAAGACGTCAACCTTTGCCCTTCTTGCGATTACAAACTTATGCTCTTCCTGAATTTCACTTTGTATTTTGGGCAGCTTTTGTCCGCAGCATGATTGCCCTTGCCTCCACAGCAGTTCTGGTACTAAGGGGCTCTTTGTTTTCGTTCATTTTAGGTCATGGCATATATGGCTCAATTCTGACCTTGGTGTCATAGAGGGTGTGTACACTGAGGTAGTCCCTATCTGTTTTGTGGATTGACATTAACTAATCATAATGTACAGAGAAACGAAATAGCTAGACCATTGTAATTTCCAGTGTAGAGTCCAGATTTAGCTGTTAATGGCTGATTTCAGTGAACAGAATTCTTCATTGAAAAATCTTTAAATTCATCTATTTAATTGATTTCACTGACCTACTCAAATAAGTAAATATTGCTGGATTAACGTGAGTTACAGGAGTTTTAACACATAATTTAAGTAGTTAAGTAATTAATTGTTCGAAGTCACCAACTTAATAAAATAGCAATATTAAAATTCATCAAATCTTATGAATGATGCTGATGAACACAACACTGGGTCATATGTGCAACTGGGTTACCAGAATAAAATCTCTTCTTTATGGCGAAAACTCCGCAGTAACCGATGTCGCCTCAGTGGACAAGACTCGTGTAGTCAGCAACTATTGGTCTCTTGTAGTAGCAGTCTTTGTCTTCATACCCATCCTCACAGCTCTGTGGTCAGATATGTTCTTTAATTATAGCAAAAATTTTTGCTCCTTATTTCCAACAATCTTTGTTCTTTTGTTCTCTGCACATAACATTACAAACAGCACCTTTTGCTCAGCGATGTCTTAGAAATTCATAGTAACGTGTTTTGGAAAACAATTTGGTCGTTGCTGCCATTACTAAGTATAGAGGTTTCAATAAAGTTATATCAACAAATATATAAAGTCTTGTGCAAAACAAAATTATCATTTACAATATTTAACTATGGATGCAAATTTAGAATATCAAAACTCTAGCTGGAATCTGGATTAATTAGTGGAAAGCAAAATATAATTTACAAAACATATTTCCTCTTTAACGTGTTTCAAAGCTCTAAGTCTGTAATTTGGAGTGTTAATTCCACATATTACTTTGCAATCAAACTAAGGGGTGGTAGAGCACTGGAGTTGTCTCTCTTGGCTGCTAGTTTCACTGCTACCTTTACCCCAGCCTATTCCCTCCCTTGTCAAATACTTGTCACTCATCGTAATGCACTACACTGGTACATTTGGGGCTGGGAGAGTTGACAAAGTGGAGGGATCTCTTACTGCTTGTGGGGGCCCAAGTGTCATGTCTGGATCTTAGAGCCTTACATATGAGTTATGTCAACAAATTACCACATTAAGGTAATTCATAGAAAAGTAACTAGAAAAATGCAAGTGTACTGATTTCACACCTTGTTTTCCTATCATTACCACTGTATTTGAATAAATTTTCAGATAAAAAATTATTGTATTTTGAGATATTAATCCCTCAGTAATGAAAATGTTTACCTTTTGGGGAATTTCGGAAATTAATTCCAGAAAAAGCGCAGCATTCTCGAGAGTGGAAAAAATTTGGGTGAAACTATATGAGTAATATCAATGACTGCATGCCACTTTTGGCCAAGGCTTTTATTTATGAAAAAAATTAAAAATAGAAAAAAGGACAGGATTAAATTTTTTAAAATTTTATAAATAGTTGGTAACATGGTAATTTGTTTTTAATATGCCAGTAGTCAAAAAGAGAAACTCAATATCTGGAAAATAACAAAGAATAAACACATTAATTCTAACTTGTTTAGTTTCAAAGTACCTGTACATTCATTAAAATTTTTTTGTGTATTTTCACTTTGGCACATTTTGAGCAGATTTTTTAGTCGCTGTATCTCACAGAGAACAAATGTTTTTGTGAAAAATCTTTTTTAGGGAGTTTCTTAACTTTAAGATGAAGTAAATATACATGAAAAGCACCGAGGAAGTCACTGACACATTTTACTGATAGCTGACTGAAATTACTTTGGATGACTCTACAAAATTTTGTCACTGAACTGATGTTGGAAGAATTCAGTTTTTGGCTGCTATCATTAACTCTGTCCCAGTGTTACGTTGCAGTTCCCTAACATATTTCGTACTGAATTATTCTGTTTGTTTTATTGAGAGTTTTTAAATTCTGTTTACCTGACAAGAGACTTTTATATTCACGTAACCAACCATAAATATCTCCAACACACAAACAGGTAACCCCAACTTAATCTCAGATCGTTCTCCATCGCAAAGTTTAAACATTTGGGTCCAGCATCTTAGGGACTCACACAGTCCATGTAGAGCACATTGAAGTTTCAAAACATCTTCTTTTTTAACTTCTTTTGGCTGCAAAATTCACACTTCATTGTCAAGTGCTTAACACATCAACTGTGAAGTGAATATGTCAAGACTAGTCTGATGGTGGACATGTTGGCCAGAAGTTTATACACTTATTCTCTTCTGTCAGTCAGGAACCCTTTTGCTAATAACCTGGCCTTCTTGGTTCCATCTGATTTGGTGTGGAATGTCAAACTCATCTCAATCAGTTTTAACATTCTCTAGTAAAACTGCTGCTATCCAATTCAAGTTTGAAACTTCTTTTGTGCTTCTTTTCGATGATTTTCTTCCATTGATCGTTTTCTTGCACTGCTTATTCATAGCTTTGGGGATCATACTCATTTACTAGGCAGTAGACTATATAAAGTTCAAAGTTTCCCTAATGTTTGATTACTATTTTTTCTTTGATCTTGATGATTACAGCTGATGATTCTCATTTTCAAATCCATGTAATTGTTTATTACATTTTGCAGTTGTAGGGGATCATCTATGTGTTGGCAACTTCTTCATTTTTCTTAGGAATGAAAACTTATTGTTACTCTTTGTACTTGAAGGGTTGGTTTTGTATAGGCTATTTCTTGCATGTTTTTTGGTGTTACAATCACTAACTGTAATTTTTAGTGCAGCTAGGTTTTCCTTTTTATATCACACAAATGTCTCACCAAATTTCACATCTCTGACACATATACATTGCTGGTTACAGGGTACAGTACTCTATAACTGTTAGGTCTGTAACTAACCATCCTTGTTGGTTTGGCTCTGCTATTGAGCCTTATTTTTTTACTGAGGGAATTTTATCTCCCATTTTTTGTTTCAAAGAATTCACATTTTAGAATGGACAAGTCTTCCAAAAAGCATATTGGAATGTTCTCTAGAAGCATTTCTGATTGCAGGGTATACAGGTCCCCCCACAGGTATTTTAGCAGGTTTTATTCTTCAAATACTTTTCTCACTTTATCCATAAGTGTTTTGTTTAACCTCTTACACACCTCATTCATATGTAGGGAGCTGTGTATTCCAAATAGCAGGGAATTTTTTAGGGTATGAACACAAGCATTTTGATTATAGGTACCACAGGTCTGCTGTGATTGGTTTCAATGCTACTTATATTATTTTCTGAGGTACTGTCGGCACGATCATCATTCTGTCTTACGTGTGTCCCTCATCCATCACCCCCTCCCCCTCCTTCCCTACTTCTCCTGACTCATCTTCTCTTGACTTTTTTCTATGGGTTCAGAATGCTTGGTGAGAGTTATGTGGACCTATTCGCACTGATTTTTGACGCTACACATTGGCTCAAAGAAGCACAGAGAATATTCCAATGAATAAGTGAATCAATGTTGTGTTGCTGTGAATTGTGCCACAAAGTTGGAGGGAGACATTAAAAACCTCTGCTTTGAAGAACTGAACATTTTTCTGCTTTTATTTTCTGTAGGAAAACTGCAAACAAAAAAAAGCAACAAGTGCAGCACATTTATGCTCAAACACTGGAGATGCTGTCAACTAATCTTAAATCTCTAAATGTGTGCAGTTGCCGATAAAATCAAAGCAGACCCACAGTTTCCATATAGTTCTTGCACCCTTCAACAGATGAATGCACACAAGATAGACAGAGTGACGGTCCCGTGGACAACTCTTCAGTAATTATCGTGTGTTGTGTCGAAACTAATCACAGTAGACTAATGGTTTCTGTGTTGACAATACTTGTGCATATATGCCCACTAACATTACTCTCATTTATGATACAAAGTTTTTCCGCATACTCTTGACCCAAGCCTCAGTAAATCTCAAATTAAGCTTTAAAATTTGATCAGGTATTCCTAAAAATACATGTACAAGAGCAGCTAGTCTCGTGTTGTCAGCCACAGTATATGATTCGCTATGCAGTGTGCTATGTGTATACGGTAAGTGGTAGTAAGTGGACAGGAGAGGCAAGGAAGCAATGCAGTGTTGAATGTGTGAGCTGCTGGTATCCCATGCGACGGCGTTACTTACTTCACTCATGTCTGTTCTGCTTAGTGCTTGTCTACACTTCCAAATCAAAATGATTCAATCAGTATCTCCTGCAGCACCCACTTTCCTCCCGCATCGCCCGCTAGCAAACTGCTTCTATGCAGATCACATGTATTTAATTGTATTGTCTTGTTTACCCGCTTGCTGTCTGCCTACTTGAACCACAAACATGTTGAGGATACTGCGTTACGTACTGTGTGCAGTTATACATGATTCCGTGGTCTCAGTGTAATGTATTCTAAATGGAGGAGACATCACAAAGTTCTTAGTTTGAGTGACAAATTAAAAATTCTAGAGTTACTGAAAGGCAAAATGTATGTTACAGAAGAAGTAGGATGCAGATACGGAAATAAACAAGTGTAGTATTCGTACAATACGAAATAAAGTACAAAAAATTAGATCAAGTGTTAGTATTGCACCGAAAATGGCAAAAAAAAATTAATGGCATTTTAATTTTAGTGTTATCAGTGGCACCGTATTAAAAGGAAAATTGTGATCGAAAATTGAAAAAATATTATTTGCACACACTATTCCTTAATGTTGCTGTGAATGCAAATGTTAACATGAATATATTATTTTGTAATGAAATTTAAACTTACGTTAGCATAGTTAGCATACAAAAAGCACAAATTTAAAATGTTCAACACTTATTAGGTAGCCAGTCATTAAAAATAACTAGCAATGTGCCAAACTATTTATCTGGCTGTGGGTATTTTTTTTGATAGGGCCACCGAAACCTCTTCTAGTAGTTCTTGTAAATTAATGACAGTGGTTTTCAACTTATATTAGTCTCTTAATTAATTCACAATGCTTTTGTTATTACAAAATATTCATATCTATATAGTCATAGTTGTGTTTCTTCCACTGTTAATTTATATGTATGGTAGACAAAGATAAAGAATAGTATTACCAAATTCATTCTATCAATATCTGTGGAGACACTACGTCACTGTCCAGTGCACATCCTTGGCAGTGAAGGCAAGGGTGTAGAGAGATAGTGTGACATGTCATGCCATACAGTGTTGTAACATCAGCAGTGACCAACCGCCTGGCTCGCCGCACACTGCTGCCACATTACCGCTGACCCACGCTGCAGTTGTGTCAAACATGTGCCACACTGCATACCTTACTTGTAATTTTTATGATTTTTAAATGTTGTGGGGCACTTTTCTGAACGTATTGACGGTCTGTACCTGCATAAATATTGTATATGAAGTTGGGAAGAAAAAAAATATCCAAAAATTTAATATAGTGATATATGCAGTTTATCAAGTTGTCTCGAATATACAAAGTTTTCGCATGTCCGCGGATTTCCTGGAACGAAATACTGCAGATAAGGTGAGCCGACTGTAATTTCTTCTTTAGTTACAATTTTTATATGGTACTCTACCTCCCAGCTGTATTTCTTAATGGTGTTAGAATGACTTTGATTGTTTCGGATTACCTGAAATACTAAATTTGGAGATCGGCCATACCATTTATGATAATGCTATTGGTCTTTTGTTTGCAGTATTTATCTTCTCCAAATATTTTCTTTTAGTCCTTGTGTTTTGCCTCCCCAATCTACAACCTTCTGTATAATTTTTTCAGCCAGAAGTGATAAAATACAGAATCCAAGCTTGTATCAGTTAGCTGTTGATAGGGTTTATAAGTAACACCTGCCATATCCTCAACACTGACACACAACACCTCAGGATTTTCTGTTCATGCAGCTATAAATCACTTGTTTCCGGTGCTTCCATTCACACTACTTACAAATCAACTTTTGTTTGATCACAGGCACTCTTTATCTGGGTATATGACCTGTTACAACTAATTTAATATGAGACTCATTTCAAAGTGACATGAATATAACCTTCTTGGTTTTAAGAGGGTGTGGTACATGATTAAACGCTAAAAGCATTAATCTATAATTGTAGGTTTCTTGAAGCCAATCTGCGAAAATTAAACAATAATGATCATAGACAATAGTTTTAGCCAACATTTTAAACAAAATTGTTACTAGTGTTATGAACTTCTGAGCCACAATCTGTGACGCCGGGATCTCATGCATTTAACTGCGGCGAAAGAGATCACGCATAACTAATTAGTAATTCTGGATAAATATTTACTCATAAAGTTGGCAAATACCATTATCTAGGATTGTCATTGAGTATATTATCCATATTCGCTTCGAAAAAAGTGTAGAAACCAATTGATGTATCCAGTGTTTATTTATCTACGTCAAACTCTTAAATTACCATTCAACTAAAATTTTTTTTACATTTTTTCATTCGGAGGTTAGAGCTCATTTGGTGGAGCTCATTTGGTGGAGCCCATTTGGAGTTTGGAGCTCATTTGGAGGTTGGAGCCCATTTGGAGGTTGGAGCCCATTTGGAGGTTGGAGCCCATTTGGAGGTTGGAGCTCATTGACTGGGGACGTGTTCGCATGTGGCTTCTGTAGAAAATGTGTTTTTTTGCTCCTTTTTCGTTACCGAATGTAAAAGTACGTCTTAAAGATATACTCTTGGGTGTTATTACATGTCTTCGAGCATTGACAAATGCGCTATATGTAACAAACCATTATTTGGTCGCCAGAAGTTCGTGAACTGTGCGGGAAACTGTGGTGCGCGTGTGTGTGAAAAATGTGCATCTGAGCACAATGAAGACTTAGAAGATAAAGAGAGATACATCTGCAGTGGTATTAGTTGTGTAAAGTCCGGATGCCAAGAAAGTCTCCCATCCTACTGTGTTTAGAATCAGGTGAATCTGATCGACAAAAGGACAACATGGCTACTTACACACACATTGTAAGTAATTTCAATCAGACTGTGACGGATGGAATGTGTATCTTTAAGCATTAACACCATGAACATTATCAACAATCTTCGGTTCTTCTATTATCTCTAGCAAGTAAAATTGATATAGTTGTTAATGAAATGAAAGATCTTAAAGAATAGAGTGTTATCATGTGCACAACGATAATCAGTGTAATGGATGCTGTAAATCACTGGGTTAGTTGCAAACATTGTGTGTCTTCCAAAACACAGTCAACGTATAGTAACAGATTTAAAAAAACTCTTTTATAGTTGAGTAACGGGTAACTTTCCACTTCTACAATCTGGTAAAGTATCAAATGTGACACATCAGCAACAACAGTTGAGTTCTCTTCAGGCACCAAGCCATAATGCTGAGGGCAGTAGACATGCTTCCGCTGATGGTTATACTGAGGTCTCCGGTCGATGTTGCACAAGACCACACAAACACTGAGCAGTTCATAGATCGTGCTGAAACTCTCAAGCCAGCTGAGTTAGGGGTCTGTAATAGCTCAACACTAAGGACTATTTTAAAACTGCCTAGAATAACTTAAGGCTTTGTTTGTTATGCATTTTGAACCTGACATCACTGAACAAGAGGTCAAGTTCTACATGAATAATGAACTTAAACTGACGAAACTGCAAGTCACTAAAATGTGTACAAAATATGGCACATGTGCATCTTTTCATATAGCTGTAACTGAGCGTGATTTTGATAGCATAAACACAACAGTATTTTGGCCAGGTGGGTTCTCTCATCAGCCCCTTCTATGGTCGTTTAAAACCAGATCAGATTTACTGTCACCAAACTGAGCAACAGCCTAGGTCTTCTGACGAAGATCACACACAACACACATCCCAGCCGTCAACTGATCATTTGTTTATGTCCATTGCAGGAAATAAGATGCATCTTTACTTTTAAAATGTTTGTGGCTTACGTACCAAAGCATCCAAATTTTGTGTGAGTGTTATTTCTGATTGCCATCTAATGATTTTCTTAACTGAAAAATTGTTTTAACAATAATAGCATAAACTCTCATTACTTTCCTGAGAACTTTAGTATATTTTGGAGCGATAGAAATTCCGAACTCACATCTCTTATGTGAGGTGGTGGATTTTAAATAGCAGTTGATGATAACATTAATCCTTTTTATTTTTTAGGCATGTCATGATTTATCAGATACTAATATTGAGGCCATCTGGATAGGAATAACAGTTACTTCTGAATACAAAATTCTTTTTGGATGTATTTATGTTCCTCAGAATACTACGTCGCCATCTGGTGGAGAGAGGGAGGGGGTGATGCTGGGTGATGGTGATACTGTAGGTCATGGAGAATGTTAGGCGTCGTTAAAATGTTGGATTCAATTTGGGTGCCACCCAACTAAGGATGTAGCCGGGAACAATAGACTCAGATTTGGCCGTGGTCCGTCCGTGCCGGTGTGCCCCCTTTTTCTGCCTGGTGTTACAGAAGCTGGTGATCTGAAAGGGAGACTGGGAAGGACCTGAAAAAACACTATCTAACACAGGCTATTTTGGGACGCCATGCACACCCACACCCTAGGGCTATATGAAAGTCAGTTTCTAACCAAGTAGAAATAAGTTGAGGAGACTTGGAGGTTACTTTGACCACCATTGCTAACACACGTACACATGGTCACGCCATGTGACACTCTCAAAAATACATTGAACACGAAAATAGTTACGTTACATGGATAAGCACGGAATAAGACGTTGTAGAGGCGATGCGAAGACAAAACAATGATATTACTTGATAGGCTGGAGGTGGCTAGCACCGTAAATTGGCTAGTGTCTGTGGAAGGCAGATGCCGGGTCTAAAAGTAAGCGTCTAAACTTTGAGACGTATATATATATATATATATATATATATATATATATATATATATATATATATATATATATATATATATATATATATATATATATATATATATATATATATACACACGAGAGTATTTGGCGGAAGAAAGACGAAAGTGATGTAAAAAAATTAACAACCAGAACTAAACATATCAGTGTAGCAAAGATGATGGTCCTGCAG